>CAWUFW010016857.1:0-289592 GCA_963921515.1 Calotriton arnoldi
CAAGGTTCTGTGCGAGTCGGTAGCCTCCTCCGGCTACGGCGATGTCGAGAACAAACAGAGTCTAACAAATCCAGCTGACCGCGTCGAGACGGGCCAACACAGCGTAGACAGACTCGGTCACAGTACCTTTACTTGAAGCGGCAGGCACGGGCGTGCGAGCCGGATGGCTGTTCGTCGCGGTCGCGATGCAAAAATGGAAGCGTTGCAGGACGCGTTGTCCCTCGATGCGGTGCAGGCAGCGGCTCGTTGACGTCGTCGAGACGGAGTCGGTGAGACCAGGGCCGTGCGTTGCAGGGCGAGACGGTGCTTCGATGCGGTGCTGGCAGGTTGCGGTGCGGCGACGGAGCCGGATTCAGGAGCTGGCGTTGATCAGTCCGGACAGCGGTGCGAGTCGGGCGGTGCATCGCAAAGCGTGCGAGCGGTGCCCAACTCCGGTGCGGTCACAGGACTCGAACTCAGCAGCAGTGACCGTGTCGGTCGGACCAGTTCGATTCGGCGTAGCGAAGCGTTGCAGGACGCGTTGTCCCTCGATGCGGTGCAGGCAGCGGCTCGTTGACGGAGTCGGTGAGACCAGGGCCGTGCGTTGCAGGGCGAGACGGTGCTTCGATGCGGTGCTTACAGGACACCGAGTCGGTCGTGAGAGTCGGTCACAGCTCCCTACCTCTGCAGCCACTGAAACAGAGTTTCCAGCAGCAATTCACAAAGGGGGTGAAGTCCAATGGTCCTGGGACTTCGGTCAGGGGGCAAGCTCTCTTCCAAGCCCTTGGAGATCCTTTACAAGTTGATGAAAGTCACAGCAAAGCAAAAGTTCCTTTCTCCTTTCTTTGGCAGTCAGGCAAACCACTGCAGGCCAATCCCCCAAGCAGCACTTCAGGCTTAGGGATAGTCTCTCCTCAGTTTCTTCTTGGTTCCGCTCCTCAGCAAAGGTTTCTTCTTGTTCCCAAAAGTGATCTAATTTTCCTGGGGTCTGGGTGCCCCTCTTATACCCTGATTCTCTTTGTTCTCTGGAGGCAGAGAGGCCTCTGCCTAGTCCAAAACCAGTTCTGGTCAGTTCTGGAGCACTTTGTTTTTCTGACTCCTTCTTTCCTTTCAGAATGTTGGGCAGAGTGCTCAGCCGCCCGGCAGGAGGTGGAGCCAGCATTGTGGAAGGCAGGCACAGCCCTATTCAGACCCAGGTGCAACTCCTCCCTCCACTCTGGATGCAGATCTTTCTATTCAGCCCTGCGCTGACTCACCCTGTCTCCTGTAGCCACCCCCAGCCCCTGTCACTCAATCTCCAGACAAGGAATACACAACCTAGCAGAGGCAGGCTTGGATAGTTAGGCAAGAAAATACCCACTTTCTAAAAGTGGTATTTTCAAACACAGAATGTTAAAACCAACTTCACTAAAAGATGTATTTTATCATCCTGAGTTCAGGCATACTAAATTCGTTTTTCTACCATGTTCCCTGGGTCAGTTCTGACTATAAGGTGTAATAGTCAGTCTGCCCATTCTGGCCTATGGGGAGCAGGTAGCCTTGCAATAGTGAAAAACGAAAAGGGCTGTAATTCACTATTAGGACATGCCACACACACCAGGGCATGTCCTACCTTATACTTACAATGCACCCTGCCCTAGGGCCTACTTTAGGGGTGACCAACATGCAGTAAAGGGAAGGTTTAGGGACTGGTAAGTGGGTGTACTCACCAAGTCGACATGGCAGCCCGAGGCTGCACACAGGCTCTGCGATGGCAGGCCTGAGACACATTTTACAAGCCGCTTCTGTGGGTGGCACAACCAGTGCTGCAAGCCCACCAGCGGCATTGGATTTACAAGCCCTGGGCACACTGAGTGCGCTGTACTAGGGACTGACAAGTAAACCAATCATCCAATCATGGAGTCACTAATACATGTATCAATTAACGATCGGGAGCACTTGCACTTTGGCACTGATTAGCAGTGGCAAAGTGCCCATGAGCATCTAGTCCAGCAAAAACATATCGGCAACAGTGGAGGCATTACGAAAAAATGGAAGGGAGACCCACGCCAAGGATGCCAGGTCTAACAGTTATGATTCCCGCGTGGGCACTATTTTCCCCAGAGGAAGGACTTGCTAGGTTGTTATGCTTCTGGTTGCCGTTATACAAGCCACTAAAGTGTGAGACCCATGTTTCAGGTTTTATTACTAATTCTAGGTGCTTGGCATTGGAAGGGTTGACGGATAGTAATTTCCAAAAAGTCTTATGGTCTCCCTTTTCTAGGGCTTCAGCAATTAATGACCATTGGTCCTCTTCCCACTCTGTTTTGGCTCTGTGTAATACGGTTTTATACCTACTTCTAGCTTTTATGATTTCAGGTCTTGAGCCCTTTTTGATAGCTCTCAGCAGAAGGGATTTTTCCAGTCTGCAGATTTTAGTATACCAGGAGGGGAAGGGGATTTTCTTTTGAGGGGCACCTCTTCTCTGTTTCGTCACAAAACATGGTCTTAATATATCCATGAGTTTGCAGTGAATAGAGACAAAATTTATATTGCCAATGTTTGTAAGGTCTACCTGGAAGAGTTTGTACATGAAAAGATTGTATAGACGTGTCATAATCTTTATGTCGGTCACCAGGGATGCCCATTTAATGTTTCTTAATCTATTTGTTGTGACTATTGAAGACGTGGTCACTGCAGGTTCTAATTTTGCGTCTGTAAAAGGGGTCAAGGAGAAAATTGCACTTAGCGCCTGGTGATCGCTATCCGGTCTAGGAACAACCTTCATGTCATGTAAATCTAGCCATAGATCGCTGTCCACTAATATGTAGTCAATTCTTGAGGTGCTCAAGCCTCTTTCGAAGGTGGAGCGGGGGGGCAATCAGATTTCGGGTTCCCATTTACAATTCTCAGGCAATGATCGAGGATTAGGTCTATGATTTGGGCACCTACTTTTGTTGTTTTTGTTATTTTCTTATAGTCATGCGGGGGTATCGAGGGCATTCTTGTGGCTATCACGTTGTTAATTTCCAAAGGGTTACACCCAGCATGTGATGGGATTCGGGTATTGATATCTCCCACTCCAATCTTTAGGGCTTTCCGGTTAAACTGCCCCATCAATTTGTCTAATTTGGCTACTGTAGAGGATTGGATATTTGGAGGGACTGACCTAATGTAAATGTTCACCAAGGCTATGTATTTTTGGCCGGTTTGAGTTAAATTTTTAATTTTAATAGCAAGTAGGTCTCTGGAGTTGGTTGGAACTGGTCTTACTACGGGGACCAAGTCCTACTTATGCAGATTAATAACCCTCCTGAAGGGCGCCCAGCCGGAGAGGGGATTGCGTTTTCGCTAAAGGTCAAGAAACCTGGTCGAGGTGTTGGATTAGTTGCCCATGTTTCTTGAAGAAGTATAATATGATGAGAGTCAACAAACGTACCCCACTCAAGGTCTTGGAGTTTGGACTTGATTCCCACGACATTCCATGATAGCATATTTAGACTATCTGTCTTTATCAGATTTTGGGTCCTCAAGATACAGCAGATGGATTCCCCCTGCAGTGGCGGGTGAGCTTCTCTAGATAATAGACTAATTTCAATAGGATACTCCAGAAAACGGGTGAAAAATACAATCAGACTGTGTTGACATTGTTCTAGGATGAATCTATTAGAGCTCAAAACTAGTATGGGCACTAACAAGTGCTCAATGTGGGACACCATATTAACCCTGGCAAGTAACAGATTGTTGAAAATAATTAGGAACAATAGGCATCTTTTACAAGGGGTTTATCGTAATCCTCCACTCATTTGTTTTCAAATGTAACAAAAATATTAGAGACCACTTAGAGGCCATAGAAAAACTAGGCTTACAAAACTGATCACAACACAATGGGTGATCCCTCCTGTTTTTGGTCATTGCAAATATGGAAAATGTCAGGTTTGTTAATTAAACATCAATACTAAAGCCTTTTTATTTGTGCAACACACACATTCTTAGACACTTTTCTCCAGTTGTAACCCAGTTAATGTGATCTGTGCTATCAGAAGTCAATGGCATCTACTACACATTGGTCAAACAACACAGATGGGGAAACCATGTATATGTCAACGGAGTAGCCAAATTCGCTATTCTATTCTCATGCCACCATTGGTACAACATTACCAGTTCATTCAGCATACAGCTGATGACCTTGCATGGCTAGTCACTGAGGTCTGTGACAGGATTCCAGAGGGGGAAATCTACAACGTCTCCTATCTGTAATGTAAATAGATGGATAACCTCCATACAGTCACGGATGGACAGAATGTTCTATACAATCTCAGAAATATGTCTATTTGGACTTCATGAACTATAGCATTTCTCTGGCTTTTGATTTTCATTCATCTGTAATGTTTTCTGCTTATGATTGCACCTATAACTGGCCTTCATAGTTGCTTCAGATATTCTTGTCTTTTATGTACTTTGATATGTTCCTTTTATAGTAATGCATTAATTAATTTTTGCATTATGTTTCTCCTCAGTTACACTCATGTATATTTCACCACCCTTCTGGCACGACATTGGCCCTTTGATATTCATTTTTGTCCATAATACTTGCTTCTGTGCATTTCTCCCACAGGGGTAACCATTTCTCTCCCATCATGGAGTCCCTTTTCTCCATACTTGCAGGTCTATACATTGTTATGATGTGTTGCTTGAGAGACATTCTGTTGTTTGTCTTCCCCACAGATGCTGCATCCTCCGCATGCTGAGTTTCAATAGACGTGGCTGTCATTTTTGATAGATCCGCTCCTTTTTCAGTTTGTAGCGGCATCTTTTCTTCTCCAACTGACACATCATCTGACACAATCCCTGTATCACTTGGATATTGACCATGACAAGTATAAGTAATTTTTGGCTTCTTTAACCGTAGAAGTATTTCCCATTTAACAACAGCCTTACTTTGCTGTAGTATTATTACTGTGTTTTATTGTAGCCAATCACTTACCCTGATCGTCCATTCCTCCCACTGACTCTTCAGATACACTAATTCCCCTGCCATTCATTATAACCTTATAGCCCAATGCCAAGGGCCATACCGGTTTTTGAAGGCCCTGTACCGAGTTATAGGCCCGGACCGCAGGTGAGGGACTATAATGAGGGCGAGGGACTTTAACAAAAGATATAGCCTGAGCCAGAAGGGCTATAAGACTATTAGAACATTCCAACCACTAAAGATAGAATGTTCTAAATTAAAAAGGGAAAAACAGAATGGCAAACATTGGAATGTTGGAGCAGAAAGCTTATACCTAAGCCCAGAGCCACTCCATTGTCTTCAATGAAGCTCTCAACATTTCAATGTGCTAATTATAAGTAAGCATCTCTATGGCTTTTTTCTACCTTTCCCTCCTTGTTACTTCAATTTCTCCAATGTCCGGTCACCTACTTTTGTGTTTAGTACAGTATCCTGACCTGTACTTATAAGAAGCATACCGCATTAATAACAACGTTTTTGATGGTATGGTGTTTTTGTGCCAACACAGCACATTCTATTTCACCTTGGATTCACTTCCTTTCTGATTACTTTTTGAGGCCTTCTTATTCCACACAGTGTATAGCCAATTGTTTTTTTCTGTCCCGATGAGAGCCGCTAACACTTGCATATAAGGTCGAATCGATGACTTATTACAACATAGAAGTGATCTCAAAACTCTTGTGTTAAGCACTAAGAACTCATTTGCCTCTCTCTTTCATATTGATCAGTTTCAGCCTAGCTTTTCCTTGTGGCACTGTTTGTTATATTTGCTCGCTTGAGCACCTCATTTCACTTACCACTGTGCCACCTGCCTTACTACATTAATTATTTGTTATATGTGTACACTATGATGTAATTGGAAATAAATACATATACCTGCAAATGTGTTGGCTCCAATCATGAGTCTTTTTAGACATTATCTTACTACAATTGGTAGATAGAAATTCTACACTTAGAATCAAATGAAACTTTGGGAACCAGTGTTTCCTATTTACACTGCTGCCCTGGAGATCTTTTCTTCTATACTTTGTCATTAGTTTAAAGAAGGATAGCACTTCCCAACAGAGGTGTAGTAGAAAGCCTGGTGCCTAAAGCAGGAAATGACTTATAACAGCTATGACAGCACATCTACCTGCATCCATTATGACATCAAAGAGGCAGATATACAGCTGCAGAAGTGTTGCATTTTTGTTGTGTATATACCCGCTGTACCATTATTAAGCACAGTTGGTATAATGTAAAATAGAACCATGTGCTACACCATCCAGAGGCGTAATATATGCAGATTTTATCCTGTTTCCACTCTCCAGCTCATGATCTAGAGATGGAGGGTAATTTCTTCATGGCAGTCGACTAACGAGATGTGAGTGTTGGTAACACTACCAGAGCTTTTATTCTATAATTTGGCAGACAAATCCAATTATTTGTACCCTATTAGTTTGACAGTTATAATTAGTTCTATTTCATACAATTAATAGGTTTCAGGTACACAACAGGCGAGTTCTCTGTCCATGAACACATCTGGATCCATGGTAACAAGCTAGTCCCAAGTAGCATTCATCTTCCTGTGCACCACCACTGTCTGCAAGTTCCACACACTGTAAGCTTAATGTCACAACATATTAATCCATGCTTCACGTATTTTTATTATTTTTTATATTGTATTATTGTATATCTAAAAAATATCTCCATTTGACAAATTGTTAATAGAAACACTACAAATAAATCCTGAATCCAAATTACACACATCACCCAAACACAGAGTTTGTGGTTTTACTTTGAAATTCTCCAGATCTCGATAATGGTTTAAAAAAATATGTGACATTTAGCATTTTATATTCTCCTTCACAGAATACAACAACAAGATTTCCAGTGATGAAGGGTCATTGTATTGTCCAAAATGCATTGTAGCCAATGGTATGGCATGCATGAAAATTATTTGGAATTTGGACTCAGGATTTATTGGATGTGTCTTGATTAACAATTTATCAAATGGAGATATCATTCACCAATGCCAAAAATAAAATACAAAAATAGTAATTGGTGCCCATCTAGGCGCCCAAGAAGCATTGTACTTTGTGGGGTCCTATGGTGTCCAGACCCTGGAAGACGCTGTACGAAGCCCACAGGTACAGTCTGGTATCTGTCATCTAGGCCTGTTTCTTCCTGTGCCCCTGGGCTGCTGGCTGCTGCTCTTTTTCTCTTTAACTTCAAAATGGCAATCATCTGTCTGAGGATTTGCAGCTGCCTTTTTAAAATGACTCTGCAGCTAGTTCACTTCAGGTTTGTGATCTCTTTTCTTTTCCCTTTCCATTGTCGCTGTTCCTGTCTTGGTTTCTTCCTGACTTTCCCAATCCATTATGTTTCCTGTCATGTGGTGTTTGATGTAATTTCCTTTTCCTGTTTTTTTCTATTTAAAGGCTTTAGCCTGGTTAGAATGTGGTTGACAACAAAGCCATTTTCCTTCACTTGTTTCCTGGGCCCCTCCTCTTGCTGATCCTGACTCCTGGATCCTGAAGAATTCCACTAACAGACTGTATTTCTGTTTTCTTTCAATCTTCTTTATCCATCAAGGAGGAATTTTACCCCTTTGGCTTATTCCTCCTGAGAAGGTGGCAGCTTCTTGATGCCACCCATGCACCGGACAGCAGAAGACCTGGATGGAATTATGGGTAACCATCCAGACCTGAATAGTAAGTACATGTGAAGCATGGATTAATATATTGAGGCAATAAACGTAACTTTACACATGAGTAAATCTAAATGTCAAACTAGACAGGGAAGCCAGACCTGATGGCGGAGTTGCTATTGCGCTTCGCAACCCCGCTAAAGTGCAAATCATAAGCCAGAGGTTGCTGGCTTATTTGAAGATTAGGGGTCTCTGAATCTGACTCAAGGTATTACTGGCCCCACACATATTGCAGGCCATACTCTTGACCTTCTCTTTACGAACTCTCCGCTCTTGGTCAGTGAGGATCCCTGTACCTGGACAGATCACTACTAACTCAAATTTCATATCACCAGGACTGACAGGCCAAAGCAGGTGGCAACTGCAGAAAAAAAACCTTGCAGAGTTTGGACTAATATCACACCAGAAACATTGGGACCCACGAATCTAACATTAATATTGCTCTAGACAATTATCATGGCGTCTTAGTGGCAACATTTGATAAACTTGCACCTTATAAAATTCCTAAACAGACTTCATCTAGGCCCCATTCCCCCTGGTTTACCAATACCTACGCCTGCTGAAAGCAGTGCGTTGGAAATTGGAAAGACTTAGGCGAGGTTCAAAGGCCTCGACCGACAAAGCAGCTTTTATATCTGCTCTCACTGAATACCATGGTCTCATCAGAAAGTCAAGATGGAGTTTTATTCTGCCGTGAAATAAGTAATGAAGGCAACTCTTCCAAAGAATTGTACAAAGTGCTTAATGAGTTTATACACCCTCATATGTGTGGTTCTGAAATGCCTGCATGTCAACAACTCTGTAATTCTTTAGCAGGTTTCTTTGAGGAATAAGTCGAGGCAATCTATAGAAAATTTCCTATGAATCAGGATCTTCGGCCCCTATTCTCAGGTCCATCCACTAGCTACTGGTCAGAAAATGCATCTTTTAAAGATATGCTGTCTCTTCCACAAAGCTCTGCTAGAAAAGATCTCTGAAGTATATGAAGGACAAATTATGCTACTACTATCCTGTACGCACACTTAGGTCTTGTGATAAGGCTGTTCTAGCTATTCCTCAGATTCATGCTTCAAGATATGGAGGCAGAGCTTTCTCTTACACTGCTGCGAGAGAATAGAATCAATTTCCTGATGATCTTCATAGCTGTGTGGATTTCACCCGATTTAAGAGACTACTGATAACTTGGTATTTTAATAATTGGATGTGTTACTTGAACAGGCCTAGCCCTGAGATACACCTCCAAGTGTGATTCGTTGCACTCTATAAATAGATATAACATAACATAACCTGTGTAAATTTACTCTTACATTTTGTAGTAAATTTACTACTTTTTTCTATTCACCATCTTCAATTGTAAATTTACTACAAAGTGTAGATTTACATGTCTCCACCTCCTGAAACAGGGTGGAGCCAAATTTATGAGTGTAAAATTACTACTAGTAACTTTTCACACAGAGGTGGAAGTCTCCATCACCGGGATGGAGATCTCCCAATGCTAAAATATCCAGAAAAATAAAATTGTTTATTAAACTTATCAGTAAAAATATTTTTATTAGGGGTGGGTGGTAAACTCCGCTCCACCGGCAGAGTTACCGGAGTTTTGCCACTCCGTGCTCCATTTGGAGCACGGAGCCCAGCAAAAATTCTGCAACTGCCCATGGCAGAGTTTACTGCCCACCTCGTCCCCTATTATAAGGCTGCAATGAAATTGTGTGTACGGTGGCATTTCCCGGCCAGAGGGCAGAATACCCTGGCATGCCTCATCCTTTTTGTACCGATAAGTGTGCCTGCATTCAACAAGATCTAAACAGCAATGAGCTGAGCAGCACCCAAAGAACTGCATACCCCCTTGAAATGGCTATATACAATGCGTCCTCCGATAATCACGCCAGACCACGACTGATTTGGTAAAGGTTCGGTGAAAGAGTGAGTTGGAACATACATGTATTAATTATTTAAACAGATAGGGACGCACTTTCAGGTGTACAAAGGACAAGAAGTAGTGTGCCTGTTTTTTGGAATGCTGTCATATCACTGCCGAATATCTAAATAGCGTAATGGGATGTGGGTGGTGTAGAGTAGACACAGAAGAAAGACTGGCAAATAATGGTGCCTGCTTCCTCTGTACGTCTCAACAGGTATATCAAGCGGGGGACTGTTCAAAAAGGTGTATCAATCACACAGCACAGGAAAGAAATAAGGGAGACCAATGAGATTGAAAAAGATTGTTATTTACATATAGAAGCACTGAAATCAACTAAATTGCAGTAACCATAACAAACAAATGTGCACTGGAAGTGTTCTAGTGAATAAACGGCGCAGTGACACACGTGATTAGAAACAACGTGAGGCGGCGAAAAATTATAATAATAATCAGTGTAGGTCAAACAAAAATATTTACAATCACAAACATAATTCCATTATTTGTGAATGACCCTTTGGTTGCCGCAATTGGCGTTGTAGAGTCGACGGCGTTTCGACCTCTCTAACTTAAGGTCATCATCAGGACGATGGTTACCCGATTTATTTAAAGTGCTCTGGTGGCACTAAGTGGGGAGGGGGAATCCAGAAGGTGAGTCCTACACGACTGGAACTGTAGGCGGTGTGATTTGAAGAAGCCTTCAATGGCTGGAATATCATCAATTGTGGAAAGTACTGCGTCAAGGGGAAGAACGTGCGGAAAGCTGAGCAGCGTTCGCAGAAAAATTCCGATGGGCAGCGGGTGGTTGGTTCCACTGATTCGTCAGGTTTGAAGGAATATGTGATCAGGATGCCGGGATAAGTCCAAAAGCTTCACTCGTCCTACCTGCTTTTGGACTTATCCCGGCATCCTGATCACATATTCCTTCAAACCTGACGAATCAGTGGAACCAACCACCCGTCATGCGTGATGTAATATGTGATGTCATCAGCAGTGCATTGCGGGGGCGCGAGTTATACTTAGCTCAACTAACTATAACGGCCGAATTTCTCTGGTTTTGTAAGAGTGAAATGTCCAACTAACTATAACATCCCTGAAACCTGTGTTTTTTTCAGTGAATTTCTATGATTTTTTAAGTGCTAATTTCTAACTATAACGTCCCTGAAACCAATGGTTTTTTTCAGTGAATTTCTATGTTTTTTTAAAAATGATAATATCTAACTATAACGTCCCTGAAACCTATGATTTTTTCAGTGAATTTCTAAGGTTTTTTAAATGCTAATTTCTAACTATGCCTACAGGGGTAGGACATGGGCAGAAAGAGGAAGAAAGGTGCAGAAAGAAGCAAGAGAAATGCAGAAAGAGGCAACAGAAGTCCAGAAAGAGAAAGAAAGGTGCAGAAAGAAGCAAGAGATATGCAGAAAGAACCAACAGAGGTGCAGAAAAAGGTCTTGTTGCAACGTCATCCTGTGCATTGGGCACCCCCCAACTTTTTGCTGACTGATACTGGTGGTAACTGACTCTGACTGACCCTGGGCTCTGCCTAACCAGGCCCGGAGCCAGTGCTATGCTGAAATACACTTAGAATACAGTGAAAACACCTACCTACACTAGGGTACACTATGGGTTGGGGTACCCCTGTGATTGGCATGACCTTCTCTGTAAGGCTCTAGTATATAATAGGGCAGGGGGATTAAAACTACCTCTAAGTCCCTAGCATATAATAGGGCATGGCAGTTTAGAGGCCAGCAGTCCTTTTCTGTACTTGCATGTGTGCACTGCTGAGCATGAGGTCAGTTTAAAAGTAGCCCTGTGTGTGCAGAAAGAGGCAAGAGAGGTGCAGAAAGAGGCAAGAGAGGTGCAGAAAGAGGGAAGAAGGGTACAGAAAGAGGCAAGAGAGGTGCATAAAGAAGCAAGAGAGGTGCAGAAAGAAGCAAGAGAAGTACAGAAAGCAGTAACAGAGGTGCAGAAAGAGGGAAGAGGGGTGCAGAAAGAGGCAAGAGAAGTGCATAAAGAAGCAACAGAGGTGCAGAAAGAGGCAAGAGAAGTTCAGAAAGAGGCAGCAGAGGTGCAGAAACAGGCAGAAGAGGTACAGAAAGAGGGAACAGGGGTGCAGAAAGAGAGAAGAGGGGTGCCGAAAGAGGCAAGAGGGATGCAGAAAGAAGCAAGAGAGGTGCAGAAAGAAGCAAGAACAGTGCAGTAAGAAACAACAGAGGTGCAGAAAGAGGCAAGAGGGGTACAGAAAGAGGCAAAAGAATAGCAGAAACAAGCAAAAGAGATGCGGAAAGAGGCTAGAGGGGTGCAGAAATAAGCAACAGAGGTGCTGAAAGAGGCAAGAGGGGTGCAGAAAGAGGAGAGAGAAGTGCAGAAAGAAGCAAAAGAGGTGCAGAAAGAGGCAAAAGGGGTGCAGAAGAGGCAAGAGCAGAGCAGAAAGAACCAAGAGATGTGCAGAAAGAGGCAAGAGAGGTGCAGAAAGAGGCAAGAGATGTGCAGAAAAAGGGAAGAAGGGTGCAGAAAGAAGCATGAGAAGTGCAGACAGAGGCAAGTGAGGTGCAGAAGGAGGCAAGAGAACTGCAGAAAGAGGCAAGTGAGTTGCAGAAACAAGCAAAGGGGGTGCAGAAAGAGGAAACAGGTGTGCAGAAAGAGGGAAGAGGGGTACAGAGAGGCAAGAGGGATGCAGAAATTTGCAACAGAGGTGCAAAAAGAAGCAAGAGCAGTGCAGAATGAACCAACAGAGGCGCAGAAAGAGGCAAGAGGGGTACAGAAAGAGGCAAGAAAAGAGCAGAAAGAAGCAAAAGAGGTGCAGAAAGAGGCAAGAGAGGTACAGGAAGAGGGAAGAGGGGTGTAGAAAGAGGCAAGAGGGGTGCAGAAAGAGGTAGGAGAGGTGCACAAAGAGGCAAGAGGGGTGCAGAAAGAAGGGAGAGAAGTGTAGAAAGAAGCAACAGAGGTGCTGAAAGAGGCGCGAAGGGTGCAGAAAGAGGCAAGAGAGGTGCAGAAACAGGCAGGAAAGGTGCAGAAAGAAGGAACAGGGGTGCAGAAAGAGGCAAGAGAGGTGCAGAAAGAGGAAAGAGGGTGCAAAAAGAGGCAAGAGGGGTGCAGAAAGAAGCAAGTGAGGTGCAGAAAGAAGTAAGTGAGGTGCAGAAAGATGCAGAGAGGTGTAGAAACAAGCAAGAGAAGTGCAGAAAGAGGCAAGAGAATTGCTGAAAGAAGCAACAGAGGTGTAGAAAGAAGCAAGAGAAGTACAGAAAGAGGCAAGTGAGGTGCATAAAGAGGCAAGAGAGGTGCAGAAAATGACAAAAGAACTGCAGAAAGAGGCAAGAGGGATGCAAAAAAGGGAAGTAGGGTGCAAAAACAAGCAAGCGGGGTGCATAAAGAGGCAAGAGGGGTGCAGAAAGAAGCAAGTAAGATGCAGAAAGAGGCAACAGAGGTGCAGAAAAACATAAGAGAGGTGCCGAAACAAGCAAGAGAAGTGCAGAAAGAGGCAAGAGAATTGCTGAAAAAAGCAACAGAGGTGTAGAAAGAAGCAAAAGAAGTGCAGAAAGAGGCAAGTGAGGTGCAGAAAGAGGCAAGAGAGGTGCAGAAAGAGGCAAGAGAGGTGCAGAAAATGAAAAGAAAACTGCAGAAAGAGGCAAGAGGGATGCAAAAAAGGGAAGAAGGGTGCAGAAAGAAACAAAAGAAGTGCAGAAAGAAGGAACAGAGGTGCAAAAAGAGGGAAGAGGGGTGCAGAAAGAGGCACGAGGGGTGCAGAAAGAAACAAGAGATGTGCAGAAAGAAACAAAAGAAGTGCAGAAAGAAGGAACAGAGGTGCAGAAAGAGGCAACAGGGGTGCAGAAAGAGACAACAGGGGTGCAGAAAGAGGCAACAGGGGTGCAGAAAGAGGGAAGAGGGGTGGAGAAAGAGGCAAGGGGGTGTAGAAAGAAGCAAGAGAGCTGTAGAAAGAAACAAAAGAAGTGCAGAAAGAAGGAACAGAGGTGCAGAGAGAGGCAAGAAAGGTACAGAAAGAGAGAAAAGGGGTGCAGAGAGCGGCACGAGGGGTGCAGAAAGAAGCAAGAGAAGTGCAGAAAGAAGCAGCAGAGGTGCAGAAAGAGGGAAGAGTGGTGCAGAAAGGGGCAAGAGAAGTGCAGAAAGAAGTAACAGAGATGCAGAAAGAGGGAAGAGGGTGGAGAAAGAGGCAAGAGGGAAGCAGAGAGAAGCAAGAGACGTGCAGAAAGAAACAAAAGAAGTGCAGAAACAAGGAACAGATGTGCAGAAAGAGGCAAGAGGAGTGCAGAAAGAGAGAAGAGGGATGCAGAAAGAGGCACAAGGGGTGCAGAAAGAGGCACGAGGGGTGCAGAAAGAAGTAAGAAAAGTGCGTGCAGAAAGAAGCAAAAGAGGTGCAGAACGAGGGAAGAGAGGTGGAGAAAGAGACAAGAGAAGTGCAGAAACAAACAACAGAGATGCAGAAAGGGGGAACAGGGGTGGAGAAAGAGGCAAGAGGGGTGCAGAAAGAAGCAAGAGAGGTGCAGAAAGAAACAAAAGAAGTGCAGAAACAAGGAACAGAGGTGCAGAAATAGGCAGGCGGGGTCCAGAAAGAGGGAAGAGGGGTGCAGAAAGAGGCAAGAGAGGTGCTGAAAGAGGCAAGAGGGGTGCACAAAGAAGCGAGTGAGGTGCAGAAAGAGGCAAACGAGGTGCAGAAAGTAGAAGAGATTTGCAGAAAGAGGCAAGAGAAGTGCAGAAAAAGAAAGAGAGGTGCAGAAAGAAGCAACAGAAATGCAGAAAGAGGCAACAGAGGCACAAAAAGAAGCAAGAGTGGTTTGCACACCATTAGCACCAATTTAACACCCACATTTAGCAATAAGTAACAGGTGACCATTCTAGGTTTGCAAAGGACCTTCCACCACGCTTTTAGTATTTTTTGGGCCCTGGGGACCCTATCCCCAGGGCCTGAGCATTTGTTTAATTTTTTTTAAAAAGGGAAGGGGGCCGCGTGGCCTCCCTTCCCTGGGCCACTATTGGCCCCGGGGACCCCATCCCCCGGGGCCTGGCCTCGTTTTTTATTTAAAAAAAATGTTTTATTTTGCCCGGGAGGGGGGCCGCGTGGCCGCCCTCCCCAGGGCCACTTCTGGCCCCGGGGACCCCATCCCCAGGCTGGCCCTCACGTTGGGGACCACGGGGGGAGCCCCAATGCCCCCACGGTCCCAGCCGGCTCCCTGCCTCCTGTGGGAGCGGCATTGCTTTTGGGCAAAGGGAGCTGCTAACATGCAGCTCCCTTTGCCCAAAAGCAATTCTGCTTTGCTTCTTGGAAGCGAGAGCAGGTTTCCTGCTCTCGCTTCCAAGAAGCAAAGCAGTGTTTGCTATGGCAGGGCGGGAGCAAACGGCAATGTCATTGCAGGAGCCGGCCCTGGGGGGATGGCGGTCCCCAGTGCCATCTAGGGCTCCAGGAGGGGGGCCATGCGGCCCCCCTCCCTTAGTGTTTAAAGCCCCGGGGAGGTGGTGGTCCCCGGGGCTGGGGGTCCGCAACGGACCCCCATATTTTAATAAAGTGTGCCCCGGGGAGGTGGTGGTCCCTGGGGCAGTGTGGGGAGGGGCAGGAGCTAAAATAAACGGAGCGCGGCAGCCCGCGCTCGGTTTTGTTAATTTTGTTTTGTCCAGATTCACGCTCCCAGCATGAATTCTGCAATTTATTTTTAAAAAAATGCTTTTTTGGGCCCTGGGGGTCCTTGTGGGACCCCCTGAGCTGGCCTAGGGGGTCAGGGCGTTTCTAGCCTGCCCCCTTTCTTGTTTTTTATCCTTTTTTTCACTGATAAAAACCGAGTCACAAGATGGCTGCCAACATTTCCTGGTTTGGAGTGTTGGCAGCCAATCAGAATGAAGCTCGTGCTTGGGAGGGTTCGCGAATCCTCCTTGGTGCTCAGATATCGATATTTTTATTTTTTGAATTTCTCAGCAACTACTGAATGGATTTACACCATTTAAAAAAAAGCACGTTTTCTGAACCAAGACCTACCTTTTTGCCAAATTTGGTGTAATTCCGTTCAGCAGTTCGGGCTGTAGCTTTGTCTAAAGTTCCTATGGAAATGAACATGGGGAAAACGCGTTTTGGGACCCCCCTTTTTTCTCGGCCCGCTTGACAAATCACCCCGAAACTTGCAAGACTGGAGCTAACCTGAGTGAACCATTAGTTTTGAAAATTTTGCAAAGATTCCTCAAACGGCGCCAGAGATATTGGCAAAAGAAAAAACGCTTTTTGAATAGAAAGAAGGTCCTAACTATAACTACCTACTGGCGACCGCCAGTAGGTAATATATTTACATAGATAGATATATATATATACACACCGTGTTGGTCCCAATTTGGATCGAATAGCGCTCAGAATGTCAGCTGTGCGTTTTCTCCCAGCAGGACCATGCCAGTAATCTCCTCAATCCTGGTGCCCCAGCACCAGACAAACGGGACCACACTCACTGCTAGTTTCTCTTGCTTGAAATTTGTATTTTGAATACAAAACCCAGCGCGTTACGGTCTCCAGACAGACCTTGATCCCGTGATCAAGGTCTGTGTGAAGACCGAAACGCGTTGAGTTTTGTATTCAGAATTTTTTTTTCAAGCAAGAGAAACTTGCTGTGAGTGTGGTCCTATTTGTCTGGTGCTGGGGGCACCAGGATTGTGGATGTATATATACATCTTTAAAAAGTCCAAATAAATAAATGTATATATTTTTACGTTATTTCCTTTGGGGTTCAATTTTAAGCACCTACCTCTATTATTTTCTGTAGGAGGATATTGACGCACCAGTGCTTGGTCATGTGTGGTGATGTACTTAGTCCAGGTCTGAGCTGGAGTACAATTACAACTGTTTTGGGACTTTTTTGGCTTTAGTAGTTTTAGAAGTGCAGTTTCTGAACAGGAATTGACTTACAGTTTTGTGGATGTGTACATGTTGTTCCCTAAACCCCTCCTTATCCCTCCCTTGACCCCTCTCTTTTAGTAGTAAGTATGCCTCGTTTTCCGGCCAATCTCCCCATCCCTCCCACTTTTACTACTAAATCGAAATCTTTAATGTGCAAAGGTCTCGATCACTGCAATCGAGACAGAGACCTTTGCACAGAAAATATAAGGGTGGTGGGAGTCTCTTCATGTAGGCTTGTGAATAGCACATAGTACATGAGAAGTACTATTTAACTGTGCTACAAATGTAGTTCAAAAATAGGGCCCTAAGTATACAGTGTGCAGAACTCACGTAGGTTTACTGTATCTTCCTTGGGAATAGTTTCTTTTCATGGATTCTATCATTTGGCCAATATTTGTCCTGATTGTTATTGCTTAGATAAAAACTGAAATTGACACAATATGCTGTGCAATCAATATCCAATATGCTGTGCAATCAATACCCAAAAACAAACTCAAACATTCCGTAAGCTCTTACGAAAGTAAAGGAGTATTTATCATTTACAAAAAAATCACTATGTAGATTAAATGTTTCTATCCATTGAAAACTAAATTTTTGGTCTTACCTGAAAAGCAGGAAAAATAGCTTTACATGACCCACACCATTTCGCGTAGAATTGCACAACTACGAGTTGGGAGCCAGCAGAAGCTAAGACTGCACGCATATCCCCCTGAAACACAAAGATCTCTTTAGAAACGCACAAGCTTCTTTCAGTCGGAGCCCAGTAAGAATATGCTAGAGAGACACTAAGGCAACACATGCGGAGAAGTGACCCACCCAGGATAAATCAAATGCGAGTATGAGATGAGAGCAGTTGCTTGTTGGAGATTACAGGAAACATATGTGAACAGAAGGGAATTTGCCAATCATCAGTCACTTGGCAGCTCAGTCACAACCACTGTGGTGTTTTAATGAAAGATATCCAAGCCAGGAAAATACATGGCTAGTTTGTCACAGGATAATTTGTGTTAGCAGCTGCCAGCCATCCATGAAACTCCAAGGTCAGTCTGGCCTATGGGGCAATCATGCAGTGGCCCAAGGGCTGGTCTGATAGGTCAGTGTGTAAGCTTTTTTGGAGTTTGTCGGCCTGTTTTATGGTCCGAGTGGCGGGTTTAACTGTTGATTTCCCTGATAATACCACAAACATTGCCTGTTGCAAGCACAGTCCATGCAGTTCCCCATATCTTGTAATTCACCTATAGAATGTGTTTTTACAGGTTCAAAATTACCTTATATTCAAATGTGGGTCACTTTTTTTTTTAGCTTTCTAAGTCGCTATGTGTGGGCCACTTTTTATTTTGGTGCCTGGGCCTACTTTCTGTCCCAGTACCACCGTGTGTAACTGCCAAGCACAACTCAGACAGTGGAACATTGAGTGAAGGTTCTAAGCTCTAAGCTAATACACACTCTGCAGCAGATGAGAAAGCATTTCATAGAGGAAGAATATTATAAACGTAATTCACTATGCAGCGCATCCCTCTCCTTTACCAGCTCAACAACTAAAAGAAAAATAAACTTTATTTAGCCAATTTGCTGGAATGTTTTTTGATTGTTGCAGGATTCTTTATTTCATTGGCTACTGACTAACACCGTACGGGCTGTATGTCACAACATCGAATACAAAAATATTGTGATGTTAAAAAATCATTGTCAGAATATCGACGGTAATAATATTGAATGTACATACTTATGGGATATATCAAAATACGAAGTACAAACATATTGAGTGTTAAAAAAGTACAGTAAGTCACAAAATATCTGCTAAAAATATATCTACTACAAAACAGTATTTAAAAACTATTCACCGTACCCAAAATATGGACTTTAAAAATACGTCTTACAATATATTGAAAAATTCATTAAAAAATATTTTTAAATAAACTTTAAAGAAATAATATTTTAAATATATTTCGTATAAATGCTTCTGTAGATAGATTACACAAACTGTATAATTTAAATGCTTTGACAAAAATTTACTTCATTAAACTAAACATCAGTTTTTACACCAATTATTTTTCTTACAACATAAACTTGATTAAGTATTTGAAAAATATAAATTACATTAACCTTTACTTGATAAAAACACAATTTGAACATGCATTTTGGTAATAAATATAATCATATAAAAATATATATAAACATATTCATAATTATACAGACATTTTCAGTTTTTGCAACAATTAATTAACAATATTAATGTAATAATTTAAAAATTCAAACGACAACATAAAAATTCAAAGACAAAAAATTATAAAGAAAAACCATATACACAATCCTACAAATATTTTAGGAAAATATGGAGGGTGTGGGATGCTGACGTTGAGATTTACTATTCTAACTTCAGCCCAACAAAATGGGTAAAGCACATGTATATATGGGGTGTGGTTGAGATTTACTCTTCTATCCAGTCCTACTAACATCAGGGAAATGCATATATTGTGGAAAGTCAGATTTATTATTGTAATGCTAGCCAAACTTATTTGTTTTATTCTGCCTTTTCTAAGCACTGTACATAACAAATGTTACTATAACCCATTTAATAGTACTCGTTTTAACCACTTTTGAAGGAGAGTAGGCCTTACCAGGATTGAATTTATGGCCTCCAGATTGCCACATGTTTCAGCAGCAAACCTTCATCTCAATGAACTATCCTGACAGCTAAAAGGCTGATATACAACCAGGCCACTGTCAGGAACAATTTGAAACGAAGATTTCCAGGCATGCCATTTAACTTTGCATTTACCCTCTTTCTCCACTTTTCAATCGTTATTCATTCCATATTCCATACATTATGTTTCTGTTCTTCTTCTTCCTTCTGCCTTGCATTGCCTAAAATTTCCTTACTGTAGCATATTCCTAGGCTCTGCTAGGCATGTCTGCCCTCTCCATTACTCCTTCTCATTGGTGCTATTTTTTTAAAGAACTTTATGTGTGTGGTGCGCAGCTTCAAATTAGCCCATCAACTAATAAGTAAATAAGCAAATGATTGCAACCTGCGACTTTTGGCTTTCTGACCTGTCAGCTGCCTGTTATCAAGAATCATCAACCACGCCCTACGTAGGTACACAACCTCTCCCTACCCCTAGTAATGATGAGTTCATAGAGTAAGATCTCTGTTTCAGCATTGATGAACAACCTGTTCATTTTTGGAAAATAGTGGAGATAGGGCTGGTGATAGAATATTTGGCATTGCAGGTGAAGGGTTACAATTTAAGTACCACATACCAAGTGGTCCATAGCTTCTAGATGCATTCTGCCACTGCCTTGCTGGTGGCAACCCGCGCAGTCCTATGACCATGCCTTTAAAGCAGCCTAGAGTGCAACAAAAGGGTTTCCAATACTGGAATATCAGAAGCTGCCCAGAAATGTCTTATGGCATGGGCAAAGTGGGCAATTGCCCAGGTCCCCACCTTCCAAGGGGACCCCCTTGAAAAGCGAATTTTATCTCTAGCTCACTTCTGTGTATGTTCTTTATTTTAACATTTAACATATAATTAAATATTGTTAGCCAACAAAGGGCTTGAATCAGCAAAATATAGGTAATAACATTCTAAGTTGTTCCAAACAGTGGGCCCCATAATATTTCTTGCCCAGGGCCTCCAAAATCCTTAAGATGACACTGGAGCTGCCTACAGCATACTAACATGAGTAGGGGCATGCACTGGGCCGCTGTAGGATTCTGTGGTGATCTCCAGAATAACAACAGCCGAACTCCTGTATTGATGAGTAGGTGAGTAGTTTATTAGAAATAAATCAGAGCAAATGGGCCACCCTGTGTCCACCAGCCAGCAAGGATCAGGTTAAACTGACTTAATTCAAACACCAACATCATATCATTCTTGAGAGACAGCAAACTCTCTCTCTCAATATTCCAAGTCCACCAGCACAATACCACCCAAGATACTAGATTGCATTTTCCCCAAAATAACATAAAGAACAACCAATAATAACCGACTAAAGAAAAAACAATTTTATTTGAAGCAGAATTGAAGGTTGCAAGCTCCAACACAACCATGCGTAACACAGTTTTGTGAAGCAAATGGGAGGGTTAGTTACCTGCCCAAACACAATTACAGACTTGAGCATTGTCCTCTGTCACATGTGAACCAGAAAGAGCACCCTGCATTTCATTCACCTTAACCAGTCTCTCTGGTTTCCACTAGTGATGACCCTGGACTTTGACAGCGCTTTCACATACTTTGTCAACCACAACAAGATCACCAAAAACTTGAGATTGCCCTTGATGACATTATCATCTCTAGTGGTAGGCATGACATCACCCACTCGGAATTGTAGGGCTTAAGTTCTCCCCATCTGATTTAAAACTTGTTTCTATTTAGACTGAGCTGCTTCAACTTGGTCCTCACAAAAGAATCCACAATGGGAACTTCTACGCCATCACACAGCCACTTTTTCATCCATGCTGGACCTAACTTTGACTCTGACTTCCTGCCTCTTAACAGCTGAAATGGTGAAACACCTGTTACGGAGTATGGTGTATTCCAATAAAACGACAGCCTGGTCCTGACTGCTCTCAGTACATGACACTAGTTCAAAAAGGCCCATTGTATGCACTTCCCTATCACACAGTTCATTTGCTCAACTAACCTATTGGTTTGAAGGTGATAAAGCAAACTTCTCAAATGTTTGACTACCTCTGTCTTTAGATACCCCTCCATTTAATCACTCAAAAACTGTACTCTATTGTCAGGTGTTATGCATTTTGGGAAACCCTCTCTGGAGAAAGAGAAAACACATTTCGGAAAATCGCCTATCTCCATGTTCTTGGGTTCTGACAGAAACTTAACCTCCACAACTTTAATGAGAAATCCCTTAAAATAGGAGCATAGTGATGGTGTGAGGATAATAAATTAAGAGGCTTCAGCAAATTAATCCCAACATTTTCCATAAGGTCCTTGTAGGATAGGAAAGTGCCCTTTTTGACATGGTCACCCCCTCTTTTTGCCTGGTATTTGATGTGATTTTGACTGAAAGTGCACTGGGTCCTGCTAACTTGGTCCCCAGTGCCAGATCTCTTTCCCAAAAACTGGGCAATGGTACCCCAATTGTGTAAGCCCCCTAGTAAATGGTAGCCCTGCAGATTAACATTCCAAGGCAGGGTTGCCACAAAGCGCCTACCTCCTTTGGTATGTGAATCTGATTTCTGTCACAAGAGAAGAAGCCAGCCCGGGGGGGCGTGGCTTGGTGCCGATGTGAGGGGAAGCGGACTTCGGAGCTCCGTCCGCGGCTTCCCCCTGCCCGCAATGATCCTGATACGCTGAAGGGGCCCCTTGCCGCAAACCTGGCAGCGAAAGCACTGGTGCCTGTGCTGGGCGACTGATGAGAGACGGCGCTGCCTTAACAGTGACAGAAACGCTGTTTTTGTCCCCAGATGGCTCCCGGTACCGAGCGCCTAAGATGGCGGCCGGGAGATGAGGAGGCGGCCTGCGCCACCACCAACGAGGAGACTTGGAGCTCTCTGCGGGGTTCCCCCCCCGGCGGCTGAGACGCGCACCGGCTGGGGATCGTAACTGATGAGAGCGGGGCTCCGGTGCTGACGAGGGACCGGGAGCGCTCTGTTGAGATTGGAGACGCGCTCCGTGTACAAAATGGCGGTGGCGGACGGCGAAGCTGGGCCCTGATGTCCGTGGCGAAGGGGGACACAATGCGGAGGTGAGGAGCGAGGGGATCAGCTGTGGGTCGGCCTGCTTGGAGCTGTAGTAGACGCCTCGTGCCCTGTGCTACAGTGGTGGACGACACTGCGCGGGCTTGGGGCGTGGAGAACCCTGATCCAGGGCCCTGCACGACGAGGGAGCGGCTGCGGGCGAGGTGGTGGGAGCCCACTGGATCCGTGGGAGGCATCAGCCTAATAGGCAAATACTGTATACTTTGTGGGTTCCCTTGAGGCTGACCTGTGCATGCGGCGACAATTGTGAGGGTTCCTCCCCCATGCTGGTAGACTGACTGCAGGCAAGTGGCGGTGAGGAGGTGCCCACACTGCCCAGGCTGGACCCTTGACTTTACCCTCCTGGATGCGAGTGGTTGCGAGGTGAAAGTGAGGGGGGGACCCTTTAGGTCGCCACCAAAGGCTGGTTGCGGACATCCATCGTCAGGGAGAACCCCAGCGGTCTGTGCCCACGGAGGAGAGATCAGGGGATCGGTCCTGCTGCTGAGCCTGACACCGGTATTCGGAGTCCCTTGTTGCCGCCACCCCAGAGACCCCTGCGGACCCACGCGGACCACTGATAATGGGGAGGGTGTCCAGGAAGAAGGGGTACGCTGTCCTACACGTGGAGGAAATGTGGCAGCACACTGACGATGAAGAAGAGGTGGCGGAGAGGCAGAGGGATGGTGCCCCGGGAGGTCCCACACTGGTGGACATAATGCAGGCCATCACTTCTTCGAGGGAAGCTCTGGAGGAGAAGATGGATTCCATAGGGGCGGATCTCAACTTGCTGAAGGACGACCATCGCAAGCTTAAGGAAAGAGTGAAACTTAACGAGAAGGCCATGGAGGAGGTCCCAGAAGCAGTTTCAACTCTACAACGCTCTCTGACAATCGTGGAAGCCAAGGTTAAGGTACTGGAAATGAGAGCAGAGGACAGCGAAGGGCGCTCCCCACCGGAATAACCTACGCATCGTGGGGGTTCCGGAAAGGGAGGAAGGGGATGACGCAGTTCATTTCATGGAACACTGGCTTAAAACGGAGGTGGCCCCGGAGGGGCTCTCCTCCTTCTATGCCCTCGAACGAGCCCACAGGGTCCCGACTAGACCGCCCAACCCTGGGGCCCCACCTCGGCCGATGGTGGTGCGGCTGCTTCATTACCGGGACAGAGATCACATCTTGCAACAAGCTCGAGAGAAACGGAACTTGCAGATTGGGAATGCCAGGGTGATGATCTTTCCGGACTTCACCAGGGAGGTACAGAGACAGCGTGCATCCTTCCTGACCCTCAAGCGAAAGCTGCGCCAGTTGAAAATTCCCTATGCCATGTTGTTCCCGGCACGCCTCAGGGTGATCGATAACGCAGAAACTCACTTCTTTACCACCCCCCAAGAAGCCTGGCACTGGCTAGAGACGAGGCAGGCACATGTAACAAGTAATTCGCCGCCGAGCAGTGCACGGCGGGCTTCGGGCACTCCCCCGCGATCTCAGAAGGCTCCTACACCAGCGGGGCGCCAACTGGAGAGACACAGGGCCGTGCAGGCCGTTGCAGAGATTAGCCATGGGGAGGCTAGTCCAAACTCGACTAACAGCGACCATGGCACGGACAGATCTGAAAGCTCCCGTCCCAGTAGCACGAACGGAGACTCTGAGATTGAACTGCCAGACGTTACACCCCAAACAGCAGATGGCATAGTCTGAAGGTTGCATGCCGAGATTCATGAGGAATGATTATCGTACCACTGGGAACTGACTGTTGGAGAAGCTACCATGGGGTGACAACAGACTAATGGCACCTGAGTACCTGCTGGGGCTACCATTTGCATTACGGGGTTGGGGGGGTTGGCCGGGGGGGGTTCTGGGTCCAACAGGGCCAGCATACGTCTCACAACTTTTTCGTGATTTGCAGTTCGCAACACTAGTTTGGATGGGGACTTGTTGGTTGGTACCTGTCCTGGGGAGGGGGAGTTGGGGGGGTTTGGTTGTTGAGGGAGTTTTATTTGGGACCAGGCATGTCGCTGTCGGGAGGTTAGAAGGAGAACTGCCACGGTTCAAGCAATGGGACCCCCCGTAGGAATCAAATGCATCTCCTGGAATGTTAGGGGATTGCACACGATGATGCGTCGTCATAAAATATATGCGTATCTGGTGAGGAGAGGGGTACAGATTGCCCTGTTACATGAAACTCATTTGACGCAGAAGGAAGGGGCCGCATTGCAGAAAAGATGGAGGGGACAGGTGTTTTGCACTACTTATTCGGCCTACGCCAGAGGCACATTGATCTGGGTGCGGGCGGGAGTTCCTTTTCAGAGTACCAGGCAACTGGTAGACCCGGATGGTAGGTATGTGGTGGTATCAGGACGGTTAGACGGCAGGGATATAGTGATAGGGAGCCTCTATGCTCCCAATGTGGACCAATCTACATTCTTTGCACACCTCTCGAGGACGCTGGCGACCATGCTGACAGGGTCGGTACTGTTGGGGGAGGAGTTTAACAGTATTGCTGACATTGACCTGGACTGCTCTCACCCACCACTCCCAGATGCTCCTATACATAGACTTGCAGCGGTCAGACGTGACTGGCAACAACACTGGGGGTTGACGGACTCTTGGAGGGCCCGCCACCCAGACGAAAGGGACTACGCCTACTACTCTGCATTACAAGAACTGCATGTTCGGTTGGACTCGATTCTATGTTCCCCGGACGTGCATGGTGGGGTCACACTTAGCGAATATTTGGCTAGAACGATCTCTGATCATCATAATCCGCTGCTGTTGTCTTTAGACTGGCTGCGGATTCGACCTACTATACCTAGTTGGCGCCTGCGCACGGAGGCGTTGGAAGATCCAGTGTTCCGGGACACAATAGGCTCCGTCATTGATGATTATTTTTTAGATAATGCCGGGACAGCGACGAGTTCACTTATTGAATGGGACGCCTTTAAAACTGTTGTTAGGGGGCGCTGCATTGGAGAAGTGGTTGGAGTGCGGAGGGTGCTACTACGGGACGTGCAAACTGCGGAGCGCAGGCTCCGGGAATTGGAGAAAGAGAGACCGGAGCGAATAGATAGGCAGCCTGATCTCCTTGCAGCCCGAGAAGTCCTAGCTACGCAGATAGAAAAGCTGCGCTGTTTTGATTATAAGGCATACATTACACGGGCCCATACGGAACGTGACAAATCTGGGGCATTGTTGGCTTGGTTGGCCAACCCGGCGCGTAGAGGAAGGACGATCTTGGAATTGAGGGGGCTGGGGGACGAGGTATTCTATAGTCAACAAGACATCAACGCTCAGTTTTTGGAGTATTACGCTTCCCTCTACCAGAGTAGACTTGACCCATGGGCTGAGGATGAGGCGGGTTTCTTGGCTGAAGTGGAGCTTCCTACGGTTGATGCTGAGGCGGCGGAGGAACTGGGCAGAGAGGTGGAGATTGGGGAAGTTCGTAGCGCCATCAAACATATGGCTAGGAATAAGACCCCAGGGACGAATGGGCTCCCGGTGGAGTTTTACTCCGCATACATAGATATCCTGGCCCCACGGCTCGTGACACTATATAACAGGGCGAAGCAAGAGGGCTGTCTTCCTGCTTCAACGAGGGAAGCGATCATTGTCCCACTTTTAAAACCTGGTAAACCACCCGAGGATCGAACTGCGTATCGGCCCCTCGCCATGCTTAACTTAGACTATAAAATATTAAGTCGTATATTAGCAAGTCGGCTGTTAGCCCACATGCTGACGCTTATCCATGTGGATCAGGCAGGTTTTATCCCATCCAGGAACACGGCGATGAATGTACGTAGACTGTTGCGCATATTGGGGGCAGACATTGAGAAGGCTTTTGACAGCCTAGAATGGCCGTATCTCTTTCGGGGTCTGAGAGCATTCGGCCTGGGGGACTGCTTCGTGGAATGGATGGCGATCTTGTACAAAAATTCCACTGCCAGAGTTCGGACGGGGGGGGTTGATTTCGGAGGACTGTATGGTGGGCAGAGGCACACGACAGGGTTGTCCGCTGTCACCCTTGTTATTCGCGCTGGCGATGGAACCTATGGCTGTGCACGCCAGGTCGGGCTGTTATTATCAGGGGCTAGAGGTAGGGGGACAGCTACAGTACATTGCGTTGTATGCGGATGACCTCCTACTGTTTCTGGCCAACTCGGGGGAGGCCCTACGAGGAGCCAAGGAACTGCTAAATGTCCTGGGGAGAGTTGCGGGGCTCAAAGTGAACTGGGCCAAGTCGTGCCTTTTCCCTGCATGGTCGGGTAGAGATGGATCAACGGAAGCAGAGGGCGTGCCTTGGGAAACTAGATGCTTGCCTTATCTGGGCACTTGGATATATCATGACCCTGTAGATCTACTAGAGGGTAACATAGGGCGCGCCGTGCGTAGCACAAAAAGCAACTTTGAGTTCTAGGGGACCCTTCCATTATCTGTGGCGGGTAGGGTGGCATTAGTGAAAATGGTTACCTTACCCAGGCTTCTCTATTTCTTCGGGACGCTCCCACTCTGGATCCCACCTAAGATCTTTGCTCAATACATGGTTGCGCCCCCAATACATGGTTGAATCGACCAATGTCCGAGCATTGATGATTTGACGTATCAGCGACATGCCTGGGGGGTGGGGAGGGAGGGGGTTTGGAGGGAGTTGGGGGGGCGGGAGGGGGTTTCTTAGATGTTATTCGCGCAGGGCCACCAGGTGGGCAGTAGGGCTAATAGAGTGTACTAATATGCACTACAGGATCCCGAGCTGAGGGCGGGCACGGGCCTGAGATGTGCATTCTTATCTTTCCCCAACAGGTGGACTGGCAATCGATTCTGAACGGTTATTCTGTACTTTTGTGTCCCACTGTGTTGAATCCTGGGATGGACATCATGCTTTCCACAATGCCCTGCGGGCTGTTGTCACTGTCTTATTGCAAATTAATAAAATGTGTTTAAAAAAAAAAAGAGAAGAAGCCAGCCCCACTTTGTCCGTAGCTTTTTGGCACCTGGACAGGTGGGAAAATTATCTAGTCATATAGGCGTCTCCACCCTCAGGCTAGTGCCACCCCTAAGGTAGGCAACTTGAAGTGGTCACAACTTTTCAAAGGTAGCCACATTGGTGATGGCAAAATCAGGAATTCTGGGGCAGGGTTATGACCACCTCCCCCAGGAAGTGGTCATACTGGGGGTGTAGTGACCCCAGCGGTAGGTAGCCCATTGGCTACTACCCTACACTCCCCCAGTGCCCCTAAATTCAGTATTTAGGGGAACTCTGGTGCCAGAGAATCAGATGCCTATGTACCAAAAGAAGAAGAGGACAAAGAAGAAGATTGCTGAACCGAGAACCGAGGAGTATGACTGACTTGTCACCATTCCAGATGGCCTGTCTGCTGCACCTGACCTTCGTGGAGCAACTGATTCTCACTGCTGCTTTGCAGACCTCAAGAAACCCAGAGGGCGGCCACTGCTTCGTAAATTGCCAAAGGAACTCCCTTAGAGTAGAGGAGCGTCTCCCCTGCAGCTGCAGGCACCAAAGAAGCAAGACCCAGCCCACCAACCTGCCACCTACGGGAACTACCAATGTAGCAGCTACCCAGGAAGAGGTAGCAGTGCTTCTACCAGTCAGATCTATCCTCCCTCCAAGTGTGGGGTCGCCAGAACCGACTGGAGCCGCACAGTAGCAATCCCTGGGGTACTGGACCCCTTGCAGCAGGCAAGGCTTATTGTGTCCCGTTCAGTCACCAACGCTGAGGAAGACCGACCTGCATGTTGAGGGACTTCAGGGACAGTGAGACCTACATCAAGAGTGGCCCAGCTGTCCTGTCTGGCCCTCTGCAGCAGAAACCAAAACAAAGAGTGAATCAGCGACCGCTGACACCCAGCGCCTCAAAGCACCTATGCACCCGCGCTCCAGAACCCGAGTCCAAGGGAGGTGACGGTGCCAACCGGGTCCCCAGACCCACAAGAACTAAGCCCATCCTTGGGTTTGCCCAGATTGTACTTCTATTCGTCGCCTGCAGCCTCTTTCTGCAGGCCCCCTCCAACGGTGAGAGACTCCTGTGCCGGAATCTGGCACTAAAAGACACCACTGCACCTAAGCGCCACAGCCTGAGGAGAAGTAGACCAGGGGTGTCCCTGTGTGCCCGAAAATCTCAAGGGTCGAGCCCACCTGTTGGTTCCCCCAACTGGTCCCCCAGTCCAATTTTGCAGCCTCTTTACTGACGGACCGTTCTCCCATTGAAATGAATGGGACACCTGACGCCGTGACACACCTCTGCACCTGGACGCCCCAGTGCCTTCCGAGGTGACCTGCTCATGTGACCTTGCCCCATATTCATCTTAAGTCCAGAAGTACAGTCCCATAAATTGTTGTCAAGTGCCCGAATGCAGTACATGTTTTTCCTCCATAGGATAACATTGCCGATCCAGAAAATGCACTAAGTTTCGACTTTTTAAATGCAAAAGTATTACTCTTGAAACACGTTCTTACTTTATTGTATTGATTTTGGTGCCTAAACATATATAAAGATCCATGTTATTTTTATAAATTGGTGTGGATCTCCTCATTGAGTCGAGTGCATCACTTATTGACTATTTTGCGTATTTGCAGCCGTCTAACACTCCTCTCTGACAGGCCTAAGGCTGCTCGACCACACTACCCCCTCAAAGAGCACCTCAGGATTGCTAGAGCAAGCTCCTGTCCACTAGTCAGGGAATATCTGGACTTTTTACACAGTATACCTCTTCTTGGTATACCACAAAGAGAGCCAGCTTCCTACAGGCCTGATGGTAATTCAGTCTGATGAAGGGGACAGAAGCATACACCACATTTGTTTTCACATCCACCATACCACACAACCCTTCAAGAACTCCTTCACAGCGTTATCCATGACTGGCCACTAAAATGCAAAGCAAACCATGTGCTTAGTCAAAGTACACGCCATCTGTCCCTTATGAGCGTTGTTGAAAATAACAGATCTCAATTCCCCAGGAGGAACTAACTTCTCAGCCTACATCAATAACCCATCTTCCACAGTCAACTTATCCGAACCCTTGATGTATTACTGCATCCCAGCCTGAAGGTTCTTCTCGGCCAACAATCTTGAACAAAACAGATGACTTGTTGGAACACCACATAGTTTTCAGCAGCATGCCTCTCATTCTCAGTAATTGCACTGCATTTATCAACATCCACAGCTAGAATAAAGCATTTCTCCAGCTCTTCATTGCCCTTTTCTCTCTACAGAGAAAATCTAGACAAACTATAGGCCCTGGATTTCATACATCCAGAAATGTGGTGAATAAAAATTGGTACTGAACAGCTTTAGCGTCAAGATTACAATGAAGAACATGTAACTCTTTACATTTTCTCCACTGAAAATTAATACAAGAGGCTTGTGATGAGTCAGAAGTATGAATTTCCTTCCCCTCTGGGAAGCTCAAAATGATTCCATAGCCCACAAACAACCCTATAGCTCTTTCTTTAACTGAATATAGTGTCTCTGTCTTCCTAAGACATCGGGAAGCATAGTCTACTATAAACTTCTCTTTTTCAACCTTTTATGATATTACAGCACCTAAGCCAACACTACTTGCATCAACCATGACAAAACAAGGCAAAGCTGGGTTATACAGGTTCAGGAGCCGGGACCCTACCAACTTTTGTTTCACCCATCCAAAAGCACCATCACTCTTCTGATCCCAGATAAACATGATCTCCTTATGCAACATATTAGTAATACGGCTCATGCAAGTAGCAGACTCATACAGGGCAGTGAGTAGAACACGCATAATCCTAAAAAGGAATTCAAACTTGGCTTCATAATGAGGGGAGCAGCACTGTTAATTGGCTGTACTAAAACAGAATGCAAGAAAATACCTGCCATTGACACAATATGCCCAAGATTCTATACTTTCTTCCTAAACAACTCGCTTTTTTTTTAAACTACGCCCATGGACTGAAGTGTGCCAAGTATCTGCTCTTAAATCTTATCATGTTCAGATTTGTTGGGCATAAAAATCAGAAGGTTGTCTTGAAAAATAATGAATCTTTTGACCTTTTCAAAAATTAGATCCATGATTGTCTGAAATATAGACGCCACCAAGTTTAGCCTGAAAGGCATCCAACAGTATTGAAAAAACTCAAAAGATGATATAAAAGCAGTGAAATGACAGGGCTCAGGATCAAGCTACACTTGGTGATAAGCAGAGGCAAGATCTACCTTGGTGAACCACTCGGCTCCCACTAGCGTGGACAAACTCCTGTTAATCTTGGGTAATGGATTAGAAGCAACCAATATCTCTCTGTTTTTGATTCAGGGGTCCCCACATACTCAGAGCTCCCCATTTCATCTACGAGTCACAACAAAAGGAAAAAGTTATAGTGATGACTCAATAATGCCAAGCTTGGATCACTTGTCAAGTTCTGTTTCCAGATTGTCCCTAACACTAAAATGTACACCCCCTATGTTTGTGCTTAATAAGAATGGCTCCTTCCTAAATCTAAAATCTTGTGTTTGAATCCACTAATTTTTCTTAAATCCCCAACAAATACTTTGGGAAACTTGCTTATAAGGTCCTCCACCCTGCTGTCCTCATGAATGATTAATGCTTGTGCTTTTGCAACTGTCCTCAGCACCATATAAAATAGTCCAAAGATGTTCAAACCGTTAATCCCAACATAGACTTTCCCTTTTGTACCTCTCCCTCCGGACTTCAAGACAACCTGAAAGAAGCCCAACAACTCAAGTCTTCTCCCCTCATAGGAAAATGTTGCTCTGTCTGGGTGTTTATATACTGCGCCAACCCACAACACTCACAAACAAATCATTCTGGCCCATAAATCCACAAGTAAATGGAGAAACTTGTAACCTACTTTACTACCTGCATACTGATCAGCACCATCCATTGGATCTCCAGCTCTGGTTCCTTTTTTAAAAAACGTTATTTATGATTTTGTGAAAGATCATTTGGTTAATTAAACACGGGTCCATTATTATAGCACAGGCAGCCAATCTGTATATCTGATAACGTAATATACAATAGGAAGCGGTCTCGGCTCAGATATGATACATGAAACAATAATCAGCTCTGGTTCCTTCATCGTTTACAACTTGAACCATGCCATCCAAATCACTCTGTAACTGTTCAACTGTAGATGAGGAAGCTCCTTTCTCACATACCCTGTTTGCACTATGCTTTATACTTTAACATACTTTTCCATAATGATCCACTTTGCCTCATGATCTAAACATAATATTCCCAAACAAGCATAGTTTTCCACCTCTTGTTTAGGAGGGAAACCCACAACGGAAACAAATGTTCTTCAATCAGATTAAAGGTGTATTCACTTCTGTGAAATCCTTAGGGTTTTTAAAAACATTTGTAGGGACAGCACGCTGAACCTCTGAGTGCTTTTCATCCGGTTTCCTCACTGACGTCTGGAATGTCTCTCTACTTTTTGTAAAGCAGCTAGTCTCTTTCAAAGAGATGTTTTGGTTGGATACCTTCTTCCTTTGAGCCCTAACAAATGAAGCAGCAAAATTGTTTTGGTCCTGGTCTAAATCTTGAAGCTCAAACGTCCCCTGGTAGGCCTTAAACCCATCCAACCAGCGTCTCCAGTCGATAGGTGTATCACCTGGACATTACAGACAAAGGGGCAGCAGATTGACTGACTGCCTAGTGAAAGGAAGAAGACTGCACAGGAGGTGTGTCGAATAAGGCTGGTTAACGTCACCAAAAAAGAAATCTTACAAGTGTAGTCCTGTGACAATGCAGAACAGTGTGTATGAACTACAAGCGTGCACATTAAATATGTAATATACTCCAATACAGACAAGGAATAAAGTAGAGCATTGACTCGTGACGAAAGATGCAATTTCTACAAATGACAGAAAAGTGTTAGTGTCACTGTGAAGTAGTGTTTCTAAAGAGAAATGTAATTCAAACTGTGCCCAACAATCACTTAATAGCTTCTTTTACTTGATAGAGAGCAACATTAAGGTAGGTGTGCGAGTAAGCAATTATTAAAGTGCAGAGAGATAAGATCTGGCCATTCTTGTGCAGCCACATTAAAGATAATAGGAGGAATGCCAGTAGGGCCAGAAGCCCCTAGTACTCGCATTGTGTTGATGGCATCCATGACTTTTTGACATGGTATAAATTATTTGGTGGATTTACTAGGTGTCCCTTCTGGCGGGAGCTTTGCATCTTCACCTTCAAGAGTAGTTTCTGGCATGACTACATATACCTTTTAGACATAATTTGGCTATGTTGCAGCAGAAATGCTTATAGTTGATGTCTGTAAGTTATTTTTCAGACCAGAATTTCCTGGGAGTTTTGGATTTAACTGCCTAATGGAGACTGATCAACTGTCTTTCTTCTGACGATTTCGTCTTTTCCCAAAGGGCTTTCCTATATCCTCTCTTGATTTCCTTCATAGTCTCCTTTAATGTAATATAAGAGTTGTTAGTCCGTTGTATTCTAAGCCTGTTCTTCAGATCTCTTTTCAGGGTTGGATTTCGGATCCACAGGCATTATGATCATTGTGATTTGCTCCCTTGGAGCATGGTTTGGATTCTTTGACTACGAAAAGTGATAGAGACCTTAGAAGGCTAGACCAGTCATCTGCGGGACAACACTTGTTCAACCATTCAGATATTCATTTATGATTCTTCCTCATTTTGGAAAAAATGCAGATTAAACTCTCCCATTAATAACCAAAAGGCGCCCATGTGTAGCAGTAGTTTGACAATGGAGAAAAGGTAGTAGAGTTGAGATTGTATCTCTCTTCTTATCCGCTTTGGGGTTAATGTAAATATTACCAATTATTAGTGGGGGAGACTTATCCCTCTTACTCGGGAGACAGGCCAGTTTAAGAATGAGAAAGTCCCCTTTACCTACAGCTGTAATAGAGGCTTTCACTGCCAGCAGCTTATGTTTGAAAATAGACACTCATCCTAAGGGTAACCTCCTTGGTTTGACTTTGTGGCTAGGGAGAGAAATTGTGAAAAATCATGCCAAATGTTGGACGTAAATAACCAAGCCTTTTGGAAGAATTGGATGTAGTAATTTCTTAAATCTTTTATCAGATCAGTGTTGAGTGTTTTGAAGCCCCTTATATTCCAGAAGAAGACGGTGGTTGGATGATAATGTGAAGTGAGATTGTTGCCAGGAACGGTGAGGAAGTGCAATGACCAAACAGAATGTATCAAGTCAGGTAATCCTTTGACATCTCCCATCATCTCCCTTACCATAATGACATCGATCCATTTTCACAGCTTCCTCTGCTCCTTTCAGATTTTTTCGAATTGAGCCCTAATTCTTGGCACATCTAGTGGGGCCTTTGTCTTGGACAGCAAGTTTGATTGTTCAAAAATGGAGGTTTATTACTATTCTATTGATGCCACAACTAGCTAGTAATCTTTATGTATTTTAATCATTCTATGTAACATGGCTGATCATATTAGCGGAGGTGACTTCTGTCTGCTCTTTCAGTTCCCCCGCCACTTTCAGCTTTAGTGATATTGATACTAAGTCCATGGAGGATATTTTCCTTGCATCTGGCAGTGCATTGCACAGCTTGGTGATATTATGCTCGTTCAGGATACCTGCGTTGCCACGGGTTTTTGTTGAGTAATACTCGTAATCCAGAATAACTGAAAGGCGTAGTTTATTGGTATAAATACAGCACCACCAAGAAACATCCAACTGTCACCAACCTCCAACTGCCCCAGAAAGCACGGCACGGACCCAAGACTCTAGAACAGCATTAGAATCAAAGGTCCGTGCCGAGAACATAGTTACCACGCACATAACACATCTTCCCCCTTTAAACAAAAACAAAAAAAACAATGAACAAATAAAATAAAAAAATATATATATTTATTTATTTATTTTGAAAGTTTTCTATAGCGCGAACATGACAACCGGGGGTATCAGAGCGCTTTACAATTTATACATCAAGAGGAATACAGATACATGCAATAAAAATAGAACCAACAAAGCAGAAGATACAAAGTCATGTAGAGCAATGGGAATCTCGTGCCCATACCAGCTGGGCCACAGAACTGCGACTGTGACCTCAGTATCCACTTGAATAGCCAGTCAGAGGTAGAAATTTCTTCATTAAGAGTACTTTGACTTCCTTCTTGAAGAGGACAATGGAAGGGATCACCCTGACTTCAGGGGGGAGGGAGTTCCAAATCCTCGGTGCTGTACCGGAGAAGGCTCGATTATATGTTTTTTTCTTCTTGAAATTTTGAGGTTTGAGCAATAGGGTGCTGGCGCTTCTGGAGGCTCTGTCGCCACATGAGAGCTCCAGTTTCTGAGCGAGGTGCAGAGGGGTATTGAAGTGAAGGCTTTATGTGCCATGCAAGCAATTTTTAATTGTATCCGAGCTTCATAAGGGAGCCAGTTCAAGGACAAAAGGACAGGCGTGATATGGTTGTATTTTTTGGTGCCTGTTACGAGCCTAGCAGCTGAATTGAGTGCAGCCCTAAGAGGAGCAGTCTTCACTCTAGGTAGGCCACAAAGGGTTACCCTACCACAGTCCAGCTTTGATATCACTAAGGCTTGCACTGCCACCTTTAGGTCATGAGCAGGGAGGTAAGGTTTGAGTTTCCTTAGAATGCTGAGTTGGAGGTTCGCTCCTTTGGAGAGGGAGCTGATGTGCTTCTGCATGTTCAGACTTTTGTCTAACATAATTCCCAGAGAGGTTGCAGAATCAACAAGGTGCGGCCTACAGTTAAGAGCAGTGAGATGATTCAACCATTGTTCGATGACCGGAGATTGCTTGTGTGGTGCGATAAGTAGGAATTCTGTTTTGAGAGCGTTTAACTTCACGTGGTTGCGTGTCAGCCAGCTTTGAGTTTCTAGTAAGACTGAATTGAGGGACCAGATGTCCTCAAGGGAGGCGATCTTCAGGTTTAGTTGGGTGTCATCCGCATACATGTGATAGTGAATGCTGGATGATTTCAGAATTTCTGTCAGAGGCTTCATGAACAGGTTGAAGAGCGTGGGTGAGAGCGCTGAACCCTGGGGGACCCCCAGCGCGACCGGCGAAGGATGAGAGAGGGACTGGTTCACCTTGAAGCTTTGGGATCTGTCATGAAGGAATGAGGAGAACCAGTTTAGTACAGGCCCAGACAGACCCATTCTATGTTCCAGGAGGTCAATTAGGTTATCGTGTTTGATGGGGTCAAATGCTGACGAAAGGTCGAGAAGGATCAGAAGGCAAGATTCATTTTGATCCAACATTCTTAGCGCATCATCGACAATGTGAGTTAACGCAGATTCTGTATTATGACCTGGGCGAAAACCAGATTGACACTGGTCCAGGAGTTGGAAGTGATCGATGTGGTTGCAGAGTTGGGCGAGAACACATTTCTCCAGGAGCTTTGCCAATGTGGGGATGTTAGAGATTGGGCGAAAGTTGTGAAGGTCTGTGTGATCTGCAGATGGTTTCTTTAGGATCGGGGTAACTTGACCCGCTTTTAGGCAATCCGGAATAGCACCTTGCCGAAGTGATGCATTGATGATCTTAGTCCAAAGTGGAAGTAAGGAGGTTCTCACTTCGGAGAAGAGGTTCGATGGCAGGGGGTCGTTGTAGTGATTAGACGGTTTCAGAGTAGCCAGCGTTTTGCGTATGGTGCTTTCATCCAAGGATTGGAACAGGCTCCAGGATGCGTTGTTTTTGGGGAGGTAAGGCTGCACTGGGAACGTGCCAAGCAACCCAGTGGGCGGGAGGGTGTTCAGCGGCCTGAACGACAGATGTTCAAGTGCAGAGCGTAGTTCAGCTTCAATGTTAGCGGTCTTACCAGTGAAGAAGTCAGCAAATTCATCGCAGTTCGGTACTGGCGCTCGACCCTGTGGCGATGGATTAGGCTGACTGTTTGCTTGGGACTTGATGAGTTCAAACAGTTTTCTGGGACGGTTTTTTGCTTGCTCTAGTTGATTTCAGAAGAAGGTGGCCTTTGAGCATCTGATGAGTTTGTTGTAGATGCTTCTTAGGGATCCCAGTTGGTAGAGATGTTCAGGGGAGGGATATGCTCGCCACAGTCTTTCCGCAAGTCTTAGATTCCTTCTCTCAGAATTAAGACTGTCATTAAACCAGGGTTTGGAGAGTTTGGAGGACAGTCTTTTTAGTCATTGAGTGGTTATAATGGGCCGTAAGGTCATGTACATCCGACATGTTCATGGGCGGGGGCAAGATGTCATCCCAGAGCGCATTCAGATCGTGCGAGTTGATGTTCCGTAGGCATCTTTTCAGTTGTTTGGGGTCCTTTGGTTTGGGCTCTACTAGCTCTTACCGACTCCAGGATGAGGAAGGTGATGCAGTAGTGGTCGGTCCAATCACATGGGAGGATCGAATCCAGAAGGATGGAGTTGGGCTTACCAATGACAAGATCTAGGGTAGCTCCTTTAATATGAGTAGGGGTGTCACAGATTTGGATTAGATTGAAGTCCAGAAGGAAGGTTTTAAGGCTATTGACCACCTCATCATTCACATCATTCCAATGCAGGTTGAAATCTCCTAGGAAGATCTGAGTGCCATGGAAATCAGCGTTCGCTGAGATAATGTCCATGATCTGTTCAGTGAAGGGAAGGTTGTCTCGAGGCGGGTGGGAGAACGTGTGCAGTTTGCATGGATGATTGTTGCTACCAGCCACTTCAAGGCATAGGTATTCACAGGACGGCAGGAGGTCCGATTGTAGTGCTTTCACTATTAGGTTGTTACGATGTACGCAGGCGATGCCTCCACCCTGACCACTTGCTCTGTCCTACCGAATGATTTCATAGTTGGGAGGCAGTAAAATATCCAGGATGGGAGCAGCTGAGTCGTTTAACGATGTTTCAATCAGCATTACAAGGTCCAGGTCCTGTGAAAGGATGAGGTCGGCAATGTCCGCAGCATGTTTCACTGCCGATCTACAGTTTAGGAGCACGCATTTGAGCTTTGTGTTGGCGTCACTTGGTCCTGATAGTGTAGTGGTGACTTTCGTGAGGTTATTCTCATTTAAAGCTCTAGTGTTTAGCCTAGGTTCCCTGAAGGGATCAGTGGTGATGGATTCAATTTGTTGCAAGTTGGATATGTTGGAGGAATGTGCAGAATCATAGGAAAGTAGGAGAGAATGGATATCCCTATCCGACAAGGAGGGTCTACATCTGGATGGCCGAGAAGGGTCGTTAGGAAGAGGAGCGGAAGCCCAACTATGGGGTGAGTGGGTGATGTAGGCCGGTGCCCGACGAATTGTGGGGGAGGTAGGGCACAAGGTACACACTTTAGATGAGAGCGAGCAGAGTGGTAATTGGTCATAGTGGCGCAGGGAAGCCTGGAGTTGGCAGCCAGTTCTGCGGAGATATGCAATAGGCTACGTACCTCTGACTTAAGTTGTAGGAGGCAGAGTGAGATCTCATTAAGTCTGTCTTCCACTAAGGAGAGGGAATGGGATTGGGAGGCTAGGATCTGTGGACCCTGTGCTGGTAGAGAGCTAGTAGAAGCAAGGGACAGTAGGGCAGGCGGCGAATGTATGTGCTCAGAGGGGAGAGATTCCGGGGATTGGAGCTGGGTGTTCGGAGGGTTGGGTAAGATAGGGGAGGCAGGGTGTGATGGATATTGCCCCCAGACGCCAGTGGGAGCAGGCTGGGATTACGGTCAGGGCAGGGGGAAGGGATTATGGAGAGAATCGGGGCAATGCTGTGAGCTGTGGAGCTAGGGGAGATAGAGCTGGCTATCAAAGAGGAGGGGGTAGCAAGCCTAGTAGTATTCTGACTATACTGTCGCAGCTCATTCTCATCGGGCATTGAAGGAGAATTTTACTTATGGGTAGAGGTAGTTAAAGGGGGGCCCTTTGGATCTAAGGTAGGGACAACAGAGGGTGCTAAAGGGGTATGGGATAGGTTTTGAGGAGACTGGGGGACCATAGGGAGGACAACACCACCGGAGGGGGTGTATTTGATGTTAGCCACTTTATTCAAGATGGTGGGGAAGAGTTTGTCAAAAACCATTAGGTTGTGATCTGAGGCTTGTATAAGGATGGTTCCGTTTTTGTAGAGGGAGATGGTTGCTTCTGCTCTGTAGGCAGAGGAGGGTGTGAACAACAATCTAAGACCATGAGGAGTCTTCAGGGTAGTGGAGATCTGGAGCAGAGCGTATTAGTGTAGAAGATGAGATCAGTTATGGTGACACCTTTTTTGATGGAGAAGTAAGGATCTGAGATAAGGGGTTCCGGATGGGTTTTCAATAGTCGGTGTTTGAAGTTTTTTGCGGCCTTTTTTGATAGGTTAGGGGGATATATGATTCTGAAAGCATTATGGACCGCCTGCTTGAGAGTGGGTGAGATGGAGTTCACGGATTTAGGATCCATATCAATAACCCAATCAGCGCTCTACTCGGCTCAAGAACTATGAGGCGCAAGTAAGGCCGGAAACGGAGGGTTTCAGTGAGTGGAGGTGGAGTGCTCGGTCTTCCCTCAATATCAAACAGCGAACCATCAGGTTCCTTTTGTGTAAACCCAGACCAATGTGAGCCTGACTATAATGGGCTAAGGAGCAAGGAAGGGAGGGCCGAGCCCACTAGAAGGCAGTTCCCAGGGTCGGATTTACATCAGTATAAAGTGATAGGTTCCCGCAAGGCTTTTCACTCAGGCCATTAAAAGGAAAGCACCGTAACAGAATGTGTGGAGGTGAGGAATGCTGACCCCTCAGGCCAGGCCACCGTATGTGGAGGAATTTATAAAGCTGGCTGTAGGGAGTGAACGCATGGCATATCTAGGCCAACCGTGTAGGGGCAATTCGGGGGCCAAGAGTGATGTATATATGTAAAAAGACCCCACCTGGGTGGTGTCCGTATGTGGGTGTGTATCTCCTATTTGTTGAAGGGAGATCCTGTAAGGTATACCATGAATGAGGTTACATGGAGAACGCAGAGCCCAAGTGTGTGAGATAGAGGTAAAATTAACTTGACCACTCCAAGATGGCCGCCAAGTGTTGAGGATGGAGCACAACTATTTCTATTTCCATGGCTAGGCGAACTGAGAGACCCGGGAACTCCACTCCTCAGATTCCCTAAGGTGTGCCAGGAGACAAAATGGGTGCCCCCCAATAGCCCAAGCAAAAACAATCAAAATGGGCGCCCTTCAGTGGAGATAGCCAAGCCCAGGGACATTCAGAGTGTCAGCAGGACCCAGACAGCCTATCCGTAACCAGCCGAACCGACCGGGCTGGAGTGACAACCCATGTGTGAGGCAGGGAAGAGTAGGCGAAGCCTGCATGCCCGTAAGATCCTGTGAGCCTCGCGCTCAGAACAGCAATAGCCCTGCAGCCCCACGTAGTTTTTCATTCAAATTGAGGCAGCGATAATGTACATTTTCAAACTCAAGCCAAAGGCCACGCTAGGCGCGTCATATGCGGCTCGGATCCTCTAGCACATCACCACATCCAGGATCAGGGTGGCGTGGGCTCTCCAAGTCTACCCAGAGATCAGCCGCAGCACCGGGGCACGCTTCGGAGGCGGCCCGAATCTTCAAGCACAGCCCCCCGTCCAGGCTCAGGCGGCAGAGGGGGGGGAGCACCATGTATGCCCAGCGATCAGCCACCTCAACATTCATATATAAACAAAAAACATATAATAATAATACAGCAAAAGCTATGTTGGAAAATACATTAAAAATTAATGTGTACAACTTATCTCTAATACGAGTAACAAAATCAGAAAGCCATACTGTTTTTTTGTGTAAGCGCTTTGCTTCAGGGAAATGAGGACCAGAATTTTTCTCTTTTTCTTGAGCATTGTTAGAACTATTAGAAACAATAGGATTAGGTACACAAACAATATCGGAGTAACCAGTACCCTGTTCATTATTATCTTCATTGCTGCAAACTTCAATGGTACCATTCCTGACAGTGTCCTCAATGTCGAAATCGTGCTTAGGTGCAATATGTTCCTCTTTATATAATTTTGTTTTGCCCTTGAGCACAGCAATTCTACTTAAATTCCATACTTTACCATTAGAAAGTCTCACTGAGTTTTTCAAAACATCCTTTACAACAAAAGGTCCCATAAATTGGCTTTCTCCTTAGGATACTCTCCAAGGTTTCTTAACTTTAACAAGCATTCCGACTTGAATAACAGGATTCTTCTTAGAACCTTTTCTCAAATCAAACCTGTGCTTGTTGACAATGTGGGTTCTTTCAATCCTTTTCTTGACCTTATCTAAATCAATATGACTCTTGGTAGAAGTTATTAACTAAGATGGATTACTTTTCGTTCTCGGTAATCTGCCTCTCATAATCTCGAAAGGAGAGCAATTAGTCATATCATTAGGAGTAGTCCTATACTTCCACATGATTTTCACCACTTGAATTTCCCATTTGTCATCTTCAACACCAGCAATTTGTATAGTACCCTTAAGTACTCTATTGAATCTCTCAAAAATCCCATTCCCACTGGGGTTATATAAAGAGGTGGTGCAATGTATGACACCAATCCTTTAAAAATAGTCCTTGGCCTTATTAGATAGGAATTGTACTCCGTTGTCAGTGATAACCCGTATAGGTAAACCTTCTTAGGCAAATGCCTCATCTAAAAACAACAAGACAGTATCGGTATTTACTCTTTCAACCACTTTTATGATAGGCCACTTAGAAAATACATCTATGGCTGCCACAATATATTTGCTCTTAGGACCAATGGGACCCATGATATCAATGGCAATAGTTTCCCAAGGACCATTGGGAACATAATGTTCCCCCATATTGGGTTTCAAGGTTTTTAAAGACTTGTCAGAATTAGCACAACTGACACACTCTCTAACGACACGCTCAACAAAAATGTCTAAACCAGGCCACCAAAACGTTTTTTTAACTGATTGCTTTGTTCTAACGATACCATTATGACCCTCATGCCCATGTAGAACAATGACGTGTCTCATGCCAGTGGGAGGTACAGCTTTATCTCTTCTCGAAATGGTACCATTAGTATAAGATAATTCATTTCTCACCTCCCAAAAATTCCTAAGTTCAGGAGTAAGATCTTTCTTGGAAGGCCAACCTTTAATAATGCACTTTTGGACTTCATGCAAAGTTTCATCTTTTAAATACTCAGCACACCAATTCTCACTCTTAATGGGCAAAGCACCTTCATCATGTACTAACGCGATTTGAAAATCATCCCATGAATTCTGAACACTTTCTTTGAGAGGTAAGGGGAGTCTAGATAAGAAATCAGCAGTCACATTGTCCTTGCCAGGTACATATACTATTTTGTAAATGAAATCCTGCAACCTCATCGACATTCTAGCAATTCTTGCAGAAGCGTTGATCATTCCATCAGTAGTGAGTAAACGCACCAAAGGTTTATGGTCACTCCTAATTTCACATTCTTTGCCCCAAACAAACATTCTAAAATATTCTAAGGCCCACACGCAAGCTAAGGTCTCCTTTTCTATTGTAGAATATTTCTCCTCAGAAGGGGATAAAGCCCTTGAAGCATGAGCAATTATGGTTTCACCACCTTTTTCTCGTTTTTGTGCCAATACATCTCCCAATCCTTTTGTACTCGCATCTGTAGTGATAATACAAGAAAGCTGCGGATCGAAACTATTAAGTGCAGTGGCATTTTTAATGGCTGACTTAACATCTTTGAATTTCTTTTCACATTCAACATCCCACATAAATTTGCTTTTGTTCTTCAATAACTGTCTAATGTTGAAAACTCTACAAGAAAAATGTTGTATGTATTTGGAGTAAAACTCCGTTAAACCCAGAAATGACCTTACGTCATCTTTTGAATTTGGAGATGGTGCCAGTCGAATGGCCTCTACAAGGTCAGGTTTGGGTTTAATACCATCTTCACAAAGCACATGGCCTAGATAAGTTACAGAAGTAACACCAAATTTACATTTTGCATGTTTCACAGTTAAACCATTAGCAGATAGTCTGCTTAAAACCACCTCTAGTGCATGGTCATGAACAGTTTTGTTGTTGCCAAATACAAGAATATCATCTTGGAAGCAAACTGCATTTTTACAATCACCAAAAATGTTATGCATAATGCGCTGAAAAACAGCCGCAGCTGACGCAAGGCCAAAAGGCATTCTCTTAAATTGAAAACACCTGAATGGTGTAATAAATGCAGTGTATTTTTACAGCTGTTGTGCAAAACGATTTGGTGATAGGCAGCTGACAAATCAATGCAAGAAAAGAACTTAGCTTTACCCACCAAAGCCAACATTTCAGTGATACAAGGTAAAGGAAATTGATCGATAACAATATTATTGTTGAGATGGCGCAAATCAATACATAATCTGATGTTACCATTAGCTCATCTGGCAACTACAATGGGAGAAACCCATTCAGAAGATTCAATCTTCTCTATGTTGTTACTCTCAACCAGTTTATTCAGTTCTTTTTCCACTTCATTCCTTACCATTATAGGGATATTTCTAGCTTTGTAAATTTTAGTACATGCATTGTCCTTTAAAACTATTTTGTGTTTGAAATTAACCAGATCTCCAATGCTATCCCTGAAAACTTCAGGAAACTTATTTAATATATCCTTACTGCATTCGTTAGGTTCTCCAACGACCATGACAGGGTCTGGACTGTTGGAATTGAGAATGATATCAAGTTTTCCTTGTTCAAACCATCCTAGAACAGAAGGTCCATGTTTGGATATATACAATTTAGCTACGCATTCACGGTCTTTAAATCTAAAAACAAGCAAGCGAAAACCAATTATTTCTATCTTCTCTCCTGAATATCCTTCTGGATTAATGTCACAGGGATCTAATTTGGATCCAAGTTTGCCTACAAATTTGGATTTCCATACGTTTTCATTTACTATGGAATATGGAGACCCAGAATCAGCGTAGATTTGTATCTCCACTCCATCAATCATCATGTCGCAGATGGGTTTCTTTTTAACAGCAGTATTATCGATGTTCAAAATTACAGAAGAAGCCTCTCTAATATTCAACATGTACGACCTCTCAAAATCCGTGTCTTTGCTGTCACAATCACTCTCACACGACTCACCTTCTTCCACACACTTAACCTTCTTATTCTTGTGTTTCCTGCAAACTTTAGCCAAGTGTCCTATGACACCACACACTGAACACTTTTGTTTAATGGTAGGACAACTCTTGTTGTTTGCTAAGTGTAAATTACTATCGCACCTGTAGCACCTGAGTTTATCTTTGTCATAAACAGTACTACGTTCCATTGTAGATCCTTGTTTTTTAAAATTAAATTTGACTCCAGCACCTTCTACTTTGACTACAATACTACTTGTTCTACCACTTTCTTCTACTTTAACTTCTTAAGCACTTCTACATGACATTTCTGCTTTTCTTACTATAGGTAAGATATCCTCAAGTTTGGAGTCACCAGTAACCCACAACCTATCTTGAATAGAGGAATCTTTTACATGCATTACTACTTGGTCTCTAATAAGATCTTCTTGTAACCCCCAAATTGGGATTCAAGGGAAAGAGTTCTGGAGGCAGAAACATAACTATCGACTGACTCTTCTGCACTTTGCTTTCTCTGAAAGAATTTGTATCTCAAAATCCCAATGCAAACCTTAGGAGAAAAATAACGATCAAAATCATTAATTGCAGCAGAAAAAACGTTTTGATCACTACCCCCACCAACTCTTGTCATTTGATTGAAAGCTTTAAGACCTTCGGGACCAACAGAATGTAAAAATATTCCTTTCTTTTGTGCAGATGACATTTTTCCCTGGACATCCAAAGTGTTGATATAATTTAGAAAATATGCTTTCCATTCTGGCCATTTCATACAAGGAGTACTACCAGCAGGCCAGAAACACTGAGGGGGAGCTAAACTGTAATTCTGTGTAGACATATTTGTATAGTAAAGTCTGCAAAAGTCAAGAAAAGGGAATTGTTCGCTATAAAAGAAAACAGCGTCCAAACTTCACCCTTTTGTATAGTATAGTCTAGTATAGTAGTATATCCAACATCAATAATATTCAAAAGAAGAAACCAAAAAAATATCTCACCATAAGTCCTGCAAGAATGTTGGAGAAATGGATTATAGATGCGATGAGAAGAAAAATGAGCCAACAGAATAAATGAATAAATTTCATAAATAGCGCACAAACCATCCGGCAAGAGCAGACAGTTGCCAAGCAGTTAATAAGTAAAACTTGTAGAAGTAAAAATGGCGGCACGTAGCGTGCGTGATGTCGTTGTACATCAAACGACGAGTTGATCGTAGATTAACAGTGCCCTTAACTTGGTTGCCAAGCAGTTGCTAGGTAAAGCTTGATCCAAGATGGTGGCACGTAGCTTGCGTTGGGGCGTAGTGCATCAAACACATGAGTTGAACGTAGGGGTAAGAGTGCCCGTAGATTCACTGACGTAGGAGCAACAAAGCTCGTCCTCTGGAACTGATGCTCGTGGCTTGCTGGATGTCGTCACTTGGAACCAACGAAGGATGACAACCAGTGGAATCTCCTGGACCTGGGACCTTAGCAGCAACGGTGACTACACTTTGAAAAATGCTGAAAACAAAGGCACGGCAACAGGCCCACAAAAGTTTTAAAAAATGATGTTGAAGTAAAATCTTCAAAGAGGAAACGATGCTCTCTCGGCTGGCAAACAAATAAAACGATGAATCCTCAGAAGTAGTGGCACAGCCAAAAAAAAAAAAAAAATCCAACACAGAGATGCACACATAGGTTCGTATGGTGGTGCTGATCCCCAGATCGTCGCCAAAATTGTTGAGTAATACTCGTAATCCAGAATAACTGAAAGGCGTAGTTTATTGGTATAAATACAGCACCACCAAGAAACATCCAACTCCGTCTGTCACCAACCTCCAACTGCCCCAGAAAGCACGGCACGGACCCAAGACTCTAGAACAGCATCAGAATCAAAGGTCCGTGCCGAGAACATAGTTACCACGCACATAACAGTTTTGTATTCTGGATAGAATAATAACACTCAATTTTCATTACTATGGGATATCTCGTACTTCAGGTGTTTGCTGTGGTTTCTTTTTAATGGCTTATCTGTAGACGGTACCTCCTGTTGTTCTATGGTCTTGTCCTTCACACTTATCATTACTGAATCCAGTGCAGTGGCTTGGGCTACATGCTACATGTTATCTTACTATCCGCCCCTTGAACCAGCTCCCCCTTGGCACCTAAGCTATGGCAGACAGATTTTGTTTTAATTTAACACCAGGCAGTGGTCGCTCTACTTGACAGACTAAGCTCGAGGTGCACAGAGTCGAGCTCTGTGATATTGTCCATATTATGTATGTGGATTTATGCCCTGTCATTGGATGGTCTCTATTCAACTCCCATAGGGGAATTTCATTTATGGGGCCTAGAAATTACGGTTCCAATCCACTATAATCATACTATATTCCTTCGAATTGCGTTGCTTTGGACACTTTTATTTTTGTTAAAAGTATTTTATTGTTATTTGGGAAACAAAGAAGGGGGGAAGGAGGAGTTTCGGGCTATTTGACAGTCACAATAGGGAACATATTTGTGAAACATCATAGCATGCAAGAAGAGACCAAATATAATCATTTGATTGTAGATCTACAGACATATCAAAATAGAAGGCTATTAATTTAGCTAACCCCGAGGGAAGGAGTATGTGGACTAGGGAGAGGGAAAGGGAAGACATGAGGAGGACAAAAATACATAGGGTTGGGGGAGAGAGAAAGAAAGATAGAGAGATAGAGAGGGAGAGATTTTGAAATCAGGTGCTATTAAGCTTTATGAAATTCCTCAATTTTCATATGTTTCTCTCTGTGTTCAAAACCTTATCTGCTTGTCTTCTTCACTACTAATTTTGGCCAGTTGTTACTCTTACTTGACCATTATTCACCACTACTAGGAGAAAGGGATGCTTTTTCCGATGTTGTTGGCTTGTATATACTAAGATCTGATACGGTTGCCTCCTGAGAAATATTGGTCTTCCACATACTAAAATCTAAGCCAGCTAGCAGGGACATGGTATTTGAGCAGTTTTCAAAAATGGGAAAGAGTGTTCTGATTGCTAGACGTAAATCAACATTCCTATTTTTTTTACATTTCTTTAGCCTTTTCTTAGATAGTGAAGGGCCTTTTATGGGTGTGTGGACTACTCCTGTGTGTATTGCAGTCCGTATTGTATCACTTACTACCTGAAGGTCTTTTTTGGACTTAACTTTATCATGCATCTCTTCTACATGTGCGGGCCTTAATGCTTTGATTTGTTCCATTTCACGGGGCAGTATAATGTCATCTTGGCAACCGGCAGAATTAAGAATTGACTTACTATTGGAGAGGTTTTCACTAAGTGGACCCCTGATGCAATGGGGAGTTGTTATTCTTTGCTAATTTCCCCTTCAGGTCTTGAACCAGCATTGCCATTCTTTCCAGAAGACATGAGAACTTCTGCATAAAAGAAATGCAGAGACACTTCTCATCGGAGTCTTGCAAGGATTTTTGTCCCTTGATGATTAGCTGAGCAAGCTTTTCCAATTTTGAGTCAATGGCAATCATGTAATTCGCTAAGGATTCCAGGACCAATGTCTAATTTGTCTGCATGTAATAAGAAGTCTTGGTCCAGAGCTGTTACTGCATTCTCCATTGCATGCCACCCATTGTCCTGCATTTCTTCTTTGTTCTGTGGATGCGAGCCACTGAAACTTACAGAGGCTGATAGAAGGGGAGATGGAGATAGTGTTCCCGTCATGCTAGGAATGCTATTCCCAGCATGTGAGCAGCGCTGGGATTCGTCTGAGTGCCCAGGATCGGCGCTCAGACATTAATTGGGGGTCTGTGTTGGTTTCTCCACCCAGCTGTACAACACTAGGTGCAGGAAGTGTAAGTGCGCATGATGGTTTGGCCGGCCCTCTGGGACCGGGCAAACCATCATGTACACTTGGCAGTGCCCACCACTCCCTCCTCCTCCCTGGTGCTTGCTGCAGCATCCCTGTGGCTGTCCCCGCCCCTTCCTCGGCTCGCTGGCAGGCTTCCTTCAGGACGCAAAATAAAATGATAATAAAATTGTGTTATTATATTTTTATTTAGTCCTTGCCTCTGCTGGCTTTCAGCAGGAGAGGCGACGCTCCTCCGCCAAACGGAGGAGCCGCCACTGGTGAGGTGGCGAAAAAGGCCTTGCTAGCTTGTTCCATTTGCAATGCGTGGTGGGAGGTGCTAACTTGACGTGTAGTTGACTGTCGACGTGTGGGGCTTTCAAGTACAAGTAGGCTGCCATTGGGCACTTGTTGGTAATCACTTGGGTCATTGACCGGTATTTTAACAAGGCTTTTTTGGATTATTTTTTGGGGAGATAATGGGATCCTTTATAGTTTCCTTGGTACCTAACTGCACTTTCAGAGTCGTTTTTGTTCTCTGAAGATGAGCCCTGTTGACCATTTGACTCTGGATTTTCGCCCAATGTGACTCCTTTGGCTTTTGACCCAGGGTGCGCTTCACTGTTAACAATGACAAACTCAGCCACTCTCAAACCAGATTGTTTTTTTAACTGGGAGGGAAACATGACTGGCGCTTTGCTCAGTTGGGCTCTCTTCTTCCTCTTCCTACCTCAGGAATAGATGCCTCAGCTCCTTGCGCCGGGAGTACAATGGTATTGTAGAATCCGTTAATACCATATTTGCACTGGAGATAGTGGCACTTTCCAGCTTTCCCTTTTTATGTCGAGAATAGACAGCGCATGCCCTGTATGCAAGACATGTTGATATCTCTTCTGTGGCTTTTGGCATGCTCATCGATTGCCATTAGTTGTTACTGTAGTATATGCTGTACAGTCTAGTCTTTTAAGAATGTACTTGCTTATGTATTCCATGTCGTTGTTTGAATGTGAGTGTTCTCTTTCAAGGCAGTTGTTTCCTTGACCTGCTTGGAAGAGTCCGCTCTCATCCTGCTCTGTACTTGATTAAAGTATTCAAGACTTACCTGCCATGACCGCTGCATTCCTTTACCACATTTTGGCGACGATCTCTATTGGATCCTGAGCGTGCGACCTTGCTCCAGTTAACGCGCTGCTAATGAGGCTGCTTGGGTGATGCTTTGGATGAGAGCGGACAGCTGTGACGCAGACGGAAGGTGTGCCTCTCCATTTCCCATGCATGAAGCTTTGTGAGGGCAAGCTGCTTTTGGAGGAAGCAGAGAGGTTCCTGTGATGACGTGCTGTCCACAGCGGTTGCCGTGAGTGACGTCAAAGTCATCGTCATCATCAATCCAGTCAAGCCAGTGTGTAAGTAGTCTCCAGGCAACGGAGACTCTGTTTCCTCTAGCAGCTGTTACCCAGCAACGCAATTGGTGAGTAAACAGCGCTGCGCTGACACACTTTGTAGTTGCTTGTTCCATCAGTTTCCTGGCAACGCGAAACGTCAACACGCACTATCTACGTGAAGTGTCAACACGCACTACATTTACGTGCCAACGTTGTCGGCCATTTTATGCTGCCTGATGAATACCGTGTAGCATAGCAACGAGTTCACGGAAGCTGTCTCTGTCAGTTTCATGACACGCTAAAGGTTTTCAGTGATTTCCTCGGTGATATACACACCCGTCGTATATCGCACTGTGACATTCTTCTCCTTGGACATACCTATTATAATTTTAAAGGTACTGTCAGCATTCTTATGTAATTTTTAGGTTGCGACGTTGTTTTCCATGCTAATATCCATTACTGTTTGAAGGTTTTCTTAGCATTATTAACTACTCTGGAGCATACTTCTAGTTCGTTTCACAGTCTTTACTTCTGTTTGCACTATGTCTTCTGCGCAAATTTCTGTCGTTCTGCCACCTAATTTTTTAGCACAAGCTGGTCCTCCTAGCATTCCATGGGACGATTGGATTCTCATGTTTGAGAATTACTTGGATGCTCTGGATGGTCAAGAGTTCTCTGCCAAAAGAAAGAAAGCTCTTTTACTAAACACACTAGGCAAAGAAGGTCAACAAGTTTTTCGTTATTTACCTCAAGCATTACAAGCCAACGGTCAAGTCATACCTGATGAGTATACAGAGGCGATTTGCAGGTTGGAAGCCAGGTATGCAAAAGAGGAGAATCTCGTAATGAACAGGTATAAATTTTATAAACAACATCAAAAACAAGGCGAGTCAATAGATTAATTTATTTCAAGACTTAGGGAACTGTCCATTAAATGTAAATTTTGTGTTATGACCGATAAATTCATAAGAGATCAGTTTATTGTTCAATGCAATAATAAGAAAATTCAGGAGAGACTTTGGGCAGCGAAAAATCCCTCCCTTAAAACAGCCATTGATTTAGCAAAAGTTGTTGAACAATCTAAAGGGTGCATGAAAGAGCTGGAAAAGAGAAGCCTCAGCCATGATATTTCTGAAGTTTCTGTTCACGATCTTCGAGACAACGACCGCAGTGATGATGACTTAAGTGCCATAGCTGCAATTAAGAACAAAGGAAAATTGTTTAGAAACCCTTCACTTCTAAGACTTCTGGTGTCAAAACTTGCAATAGGTGTGGGAGTGGTGCACACACCTCAGACTCAAAATATTGTTTTGCTGCCAAGCAAGAATGTTTGAAGTATGGAGGAGTGGGTCATTATGCCAGGGTTTGTAGAAGTAAATTTTGTTCTACAGTAGCTTACGTGCAGAGAGTTGAAAACGTGGATGACTCTGATGGAGACAAAATTTTGGTGGTTGGTTCTGGGGATGTCTCTATCGACGATGACAGAAGGAAGAATAGGCCTAAGGCTATGTTTTCTATTGATGGATGCGAAGTGTGTTTAATGGTGGATACTGGGTCAAAATTTACCATAATTCCAAAATGTCTGTTCAAAGAACTGTGGGCTAACAAACAACTTTTCCCGAAAGATATTTCTCCAGGTGGTTATCAAGGCGAATCCATCGATATTTTGGGGTACTTTGATGCACACATCATTTTTTCAGGCAGGAAAATTCAGGGTAAAGTATATGTGGCAGAGCATGGTTCAGCCATCCTTGGGTGGGTACACCAATATGATTTGCGGATTATTGTTAATCCAAGGGCACCCATGCAAGTTATGGTTATTGATGATGAGAGTCTGGATTTTATTCTTAAGGGAGCAGATACTGTTTTTAAGGATGAGCTTGGTCAGCTCAAAGGATATGCACATCGCATTTTGTTAAAAAAAGATGCAGTACCTGTACAGCATAAGGTCAGACGTGTTCCCATTGTTGTGAAGGAGGAGGTCAAGAATCTCATCAAGGAAATGCTTGAGGCGGGAGTGATTGAACCAGTGGAGGCTTCTCCCTGGATTTACCCCATAGTGATTACCAAGAAGGCTGATGGCAGATTGAGATTCTGTGTGGATTTGAGATCTTTGAATCAGTGTGTTTCTGGATGGACAGGTAGTGGATTGGGTGGAAAGCTGCTCTGTGTGCAAGGAGGGTGAAAAAAGGTTGAAAGTAGGCAGTAAAACAGATAATGCACATATTGAGAATCCTGGTTTGGCTTGGCACAGTATTTGTTTGGATTTTATTGGTCCTATGGGAGAGCTACATGAAAAGGACAGGTTTGGCATTGTGGTTGTGGATGTTTTTTCAAAATGGTTGGCTGTTAAATTTGTGAATAATATACCACTGAGAGTACCATCAAGTTTCTTGGTGAATTATTTAGGGATGAGGGCATTCGGTCCGTCCTCATTACAGATAACGATACTCAATTAGTGTCAAGAGAGATGCAAGGGTTTTTGAAGGATTGTGGAATCGCTCATCACCGTACTTCTTTATATAACCCTCAAGGGAATGGTTTGTGTGAGCGAGCTAACAAAGTTGTGAAAGCGATCATCCAGATGGCTTCTGCGAATGGTTCTGTTGTGCGCAAGATGGTGGATGAAATGCTTTGGGCCTATCAGACCACTCCTCTTGTTGATGGAGAGAAATCTCCATTTGAGTTGATGAGGGGCAGGGCTCCTGGCTCTAAATTAGTTCCCACATGGATGAAGCAGTTGGTTACTTTACGTGGAGTTTCGATTGAGCCTAAAAGGAATTTGGATATTTCTTGTCGTTTCAATGTGGGTGATTTAGTAAAAGTCAAGAGTGGTAGAATTGGAAGAGGTCTCCCAAAGTTCAATGGGCCCTACACTGTCCATAAAGTTCTTGATCACTGTGTTGTTCTAGATAATGGTGAACGTTGGAATTTTCGACGTGTTGCTCTTTACCAAAAATGTGGTGCGGTCCGAAAACAGGAAAAACAGTTGATGTTTTGCAAACAGGTGAGTCCTCTCAGTAGTAGTGGATATGTTTTAGCTCAGGAGTTTGAGGTTGTCCCCTGTTCAAGGTTGTCTGGTGCTGCCCTTGGTGGGGGGGATTCTTTGATTCCTGTGGGTGTATCTTCAGATAGCTTGAGTTCTTCTCAAACTAATGGTTCTGTATTAGGCACTGAGGGTCCTTGTTCTTCACGTTCTGTTAGGTACCGTAAACCTCCTACCTATCTTAAGGATTTTGTCTGTTAAGTTTTTTTTGTGTTTTTTTTTGTTTGTTTTTTTATTAGGCCATTGGAAAGGGAGAAGATGTGTAGTATATGCTTTACAGTCTAGTCTTTTAAAAATGTACTTGCTTATGTATTCCATGTCATTGTTTGAATGTGAGTGTTCTCTTTCAAGGCAGTTGTTTCCTTGACCTGCTTGGACGAGTCCGCTCTCATCCTGCTCTGTTCTTGATTAAAGTATTCAAGACTTACCTGCCGTGACCGCTGCATTCCTTTACCACAGTTACCTGTGGCATTCTGAAATTAATTGGTGTTTTCCCTCCTTTCTATGTCTGTTCCCGCCCCATGATGACTTTACCAATTGTTTCCTTTTGTCGTCCACAGGCATCTATCTCAACGTGGCCATGCTCCTTCACAGCACGCAATGGCCCCTCCTCTCATCTGGGCATGAGGCCTATCCTTTGGTTGGCCATCCCATCGCAATACAACGCTTCCTCATGACAGGGCTCGCGATCCTCTACACGTTCATGAAGGGCTTTTGTTCACCCGATTCTGTGAATGCTTCAGCAAGTTCAACCATTTACTAATATGGCATTGTTTCATTTACTTTTTTGTTGTGATCTTGTCTAATTTTAATTACTATTTAATTTGTTACGATCAGGGAGGGGAGAGACGACGCCGAGACTCGAACCCGGGTCCCCAGTCCCAAAGTCGACAGCTCTGTATGTTGCGCCACATTCAGCCCCTCTGTCTGTTGTTGTGTGATGGCTAAATGCTTATAAGGTCCCAAGGAATTCGCTCACGCCAAAGCTCCCACTCACTGACTCCTCCTGCAGGTTTTTATTTTTATTATTTGCTGAACTCTGTGCAAATGACTCAGTGTGTCACTAATCCGGGCAGAGTCACTCAGGTGAAGAAGCCCCTCCCTGCCGCATGCTGATGTGTAAACAAAAATACTCACCAGACTTTCGTGTAACGCCGCCCTGCCCTCTTCTGAATTTGCTCCAGCCAAAGCTCCTCCCGCTTGTTTTTATTTGAAACAAGGCTACAGTAGAGGACTTCCAAAAATTCTACTGTATATTGCACTTCATATGAAACTACTAGTTGTTTTGAAACTGGCATAATAAATACATGTAGTAAAAAATATTATTTGAAACTCTGCCAAATGAGTGTAGTTAGCACCCGCCACAGGCAGCACAGTGATAGAACTGTTCATGAGTTTCAGTCACAAAGAGCTTCGGCTAGCAGAAAATGTATTCACTGTCACAGGAGTATGTCATAGGCAGACACACATCCACACAATCTCAGAAGGCTGCAGAGAAGGAAAATGAACAACTCAGGAACATACACAATTAATGTTGTGACAACAGTGGCCGCTCCTCCGCTAAGGCCGAGGAGCGTCGCCCCACTGCCAGGAGCACCAAAGAAAGGAAAAAAATAAAATGATAATAAAGGAATGTTATTACCATTTTATTTTTTCTTCCTGCTGCGGCAGTGCATGAGGGGGCGGGCGGAGCTGCAGGTGAGGAGTGGTAGAATACTCCTGTACACAGTGACTATTTGGTCGGCCCTCTCGGGCCGCCCAAAACAGTCATGCACACTTCCCTGTTCTCCATGCAGGCTGCATTACAGGCTGCATGGAGAACATGCCTACCCCTCCAGCCCCTGGGTGAGCGCCGTGTCACAGCGCTGAGACCAATCACAATGCTGCATTGCAGCGTTGTGATTGGCTTTAGGAGTTGGAGCCTGGCTGCTTGCTTCCTGTTTCGACCTGGAGTCGGACACAGGCGAGCAGGAGAGAAGACGCGGGACCCAGCGGCGGCAAGGTAAGTTTTATTTATTTATTAATTAATTTATTTTAAAAAGCAGCCAGTGCTCCCCTACTCATGCCCGCCCCACCACCCGCAAGCTGCCCCTGTGTGACAGCCCACACAACGTGATCTAATCACCAGGGCACTTTAGCTGAAAGTGATCAGTTTTATTTAATAAATGCCCCTGGACAAAATAACTATGGTAGCTGTTTTCTCTTTGGTAAGTAGCTGCTTGTCTCATTGAAGTCACTGTGTATTGGCATTTGACAACGTCATTCCATATCTTGAAAAAAATCGTCGCTTGTGAGAAAGTCTATGGATCTCTTGTGTGGGTGTTAGTATGCTGAGTATCACATGACTGCGTCATCCATTTTGGTGGTGCCGCCTGCCTTTTTCTAACCTTCCTCTTCCTGGTGGTTGTGAGTGCAGTAGGTCATGGAGGTTGATTGACAGATGCATGCTGGATGACCCATTTTGCCATTTGAAATGCTCCAAATGATGGATTGCTACCTCTCAGAGCAGCAGGACACGAGGAACGCACACGCAGTTGTTGGCCAGGTACAGAGTGAATCATTTCTCAAGCTTTTATTTTCTTCCCCCAAATGAGACTTACCACACGACAAACATTAAATCCAAGTCATTATTGCACCTTGTCCACTTGTGCTTTACTTCACCGCCTGGAAGGTTCGTGCTTAAGCTTTGACCAATCAAATTCATTTTGTTCCCAGACCACGCTGCTGTGTAAACAAACGTACTCTCCGGACTTTCGTATAGCACTGCCCTGCCCCTTCGGATCTCTGAGGACATACTGTATCTACACTTAGTTTTGCTGGTATACATATTTTCTGTCGCTGCTTGTTTCTATTGCCTCTTAATCTGTGGCAGTTGTAATGATAGGCATTTAATATCAACATTGGAATCGGAACTACATGCATAGTTGGAGGCTTCCAGTTTAAGCAAGCTGTTTCTGTTAAAAAAATATTGTATTGTATTGTAATTGCATTTGTATAGCGCTTACTACCCCTGACGAGGCGTCGAAGCGCTTTTCGGCGAGTAGCACGCTACTCCGGGACCCATATTAGTGTTGAATTAGTATAGTGAAACATGCAAGTAAATTTTAAGTGGTGGATATGTTAGTCAGTTATTTGGATTCGGAAGGATAGCAGAAGGATAGAAGAGGAAAAAAAGGTTTGTATTTATATAGCGCTTCTTACCCCTGATGGGGTTTAAAGCGCTTTTTTTTTTTTTTTTGGGTGAGTAGCACGCTACTCCGGAAACCCATAAAGGATTAGTGGTGAATTAGTATGGTGAAATATGAAAGTAATTTGAGTGGTGGATATTAGACAGTTATTTGGAGTGAGAAGGATAGCGGAGGGATAGAAGGGAAAGGTTTGCATTCATATAGCGCCTGTTACCCCTGATGGGGTGTTGAAGCGCTTTTCTGGCGAGTAGCAGGCTACTCCGGAACCCATAAAGGATTAATGTTGAAAATTAGTATAGTGAAATATGAAGTAATTTGAGTGGTGGATATGTTAGTCAGTTATTTGGATTGAGAAGGGTTGGGGAGGGGTAAAAAAGGGAAAAAGGTTTGCATTTATATAGCGTTTGTAACCCTGATGAGGTGTTGAAACGCTTTGTTGGCGAGTAGCACGCTACTCTGGAACCCATAAAGGATTAGTGGTGAATTAGTATAGTGGAATATGGAATTAGAGAAGTGAACATGTTAGTCTGTTATTTTTATTGAAAGGGATAGTGGAGGGATAGAAGAGTGAAGGATTTCTTTTTTTAGGTCATAGCAATAGGAGGAGGCTTTTGGATGAGTAAAAGGGTTTTTGGAGGGGAAGAGTCAGAGGGAAGAGTTTAGAAAGGTTTGTTTTGGGGGATCGGTATAGTAAAAGAGGTGTCAGATGATGCAAGGAGGGGTAGAGTAGGAGAGAGTCAAGAAAGGGTTATTTTGGGGAACATAGTAGTGGTATGGGGTTTGGGATAAATGAGAGAGTGGGTGTAGAGGATATAATGATAGATGTATAGGGTGAGAGATAGGGTAGTGCATTGGAAAGAGTAGTAGAAAGAAGTTTGAGATGAGTCAGAAAGTTGGGCTAGAAGATATATTGAGAGAAGTATAGGCTGAGAAATAGGGTAGTGCATTGGAAATGCTAAATTAGAAGAAAGTGATAAATATATAGATCCATAAGTACACTGAAAGTATATAGATGCATAAAGGAGGTAAGTATACGCAGATTAAAGATATTGATAGAGGTACAGGATGAGAAATAGGGTAGTGCATTGGATATGCTTTTTCAGGAGAAAGGTAACAGACACACAGATCCAAGTACATGGAGGTACATAGATGCACAATGGAAGCAAGTACATGTAGACCAAGGATGTTTTTATTTTTTATTTTTTATAACAACATAATTATTCTACATGTTTATACAAAGCAATACACAAAGATAGGTACATATCTATAGTGAAAATAAATGCTTATATATAGAGGGACACACACATAGGGTGGGTATTAATGAATGGGAAAATGGGCAGCATTTCTGGCCCAGGTCCCGACCAGTCTCGACCAGGCTCAAACAGGCTCAAACAGGCACTCACCCTTGTCCTCTCCACCCTTAGCCTCGAAGCCCGGGCTGAGACACCCTAAGCCTTGGCCGTTTATAGCCCTAGTAGTCAGGTGACCCCTTCAGCCAATGGGAACCCTAGCCCTAACACTATCCAATCACAACACTAGCCCTAAAATCTAGAAACAATAGGAGACGAGGACCTTACAGCCAATCTCAGCCCTAGTCCAAGCACCCAATAACTTTCAAAAACCCTGAACTCTACGTTCAATAGAGGCCCTAGCCCTACCAGTAGTCCCAACCCAAGTCCAAGCAACCAATGGCACAGGAAGCCCTAGTCCCTACTTCCAATAGAAAGCCTAACCCTACTCTTAGTACCACACCTAGTTCAGCAACCAATCACACCAAAAGCCCTAATCGCAACTTCCAATTAAAGGCCTAACCCTAGCCATAATCCCACCCCAGTCCCAAAAACCAATAACACAGGAAGCCCTAGTCCATACTTCCAATAGAAATCCTAGCCCTAGTCCCAACCCTACATTGATTGAATCACAGACCCAGAAACCAATTTGAACCCTCAAATACCCAACCAATGAGGACACTAACCCTAATCCAATAGAAACATCAGATACAACCTCCAATCAGTGTATACATGTACCTACCACTAGCAGACTATATAAGGTCCCAGCAACCTCAGACAAGGTTTGCTGGCCAGGGAGTTGGGAGCTGCTTCTCTTGTTCAGAATCTCCTAGGAGACAGACAGGCTCAATCCACACTTTGGACTTCTGCAGGTAAAGGGCTAACTTGTCCTCAGAAAATAGTGTTTGTATAAAACTTTACTCCCTCTCCTGGACAAAAAACGAAGTGCACAGTCCCTATTAAACACAGTTTAAACAGCACACAGAAGATTACTGCTGCCTCAGAGCACACTCTGATGTAGAATATCCCTGTTGCTGGGGGGGGGGGGTGCAGAGACAAGGGGAAATTTGGAGGGAAAACTGATAGTCACCGGGAATGAGAGGGAAAAACTACAGAGATTTAGGACTGCAAATCCCACAATTCAACACGTTAAATGGAAGCAATCATGGGCAGGAAAAACCACAAGTTTGAACACAAAACAGGTAATTAAATATGCAATCACGGGCAGGTTAAAACTACAATTTTAAACTGTAACAACCACAGGCAAAGACAGTAATCACAGATAGGGAAAATCGTTTTTTAACTCTTTTAGGAAAGAGACAGCACTAGTCTGCCTCCTTACCACTTCCTGGACTCTGTTCACTGCAATCTGGGGCACAGGTAGGCTGCAACTCACAAGATGGAGGAGAATGATTTGGGGTCCACCCAGCAAAGCCTTAAGGGGCCTGGGCAGGTGTGAGGGGAGGGCTCAGAGTTGCCTGGGAGCTGAATAGCCAATCCCCAGTCCTAGGTCTGCTGGCCTGGGGGTGGGGACTGGGACTGGGGAGCTGCTTCTCTTGTTCAGAATCTCCTAGGAGACAGACAGGCTCAATCCACACTTTGGACTTTTGCAGGTAAAGGGCTAACTTGTCCTCTGAAAATAGTGTTTGTATAAAACTTTACTCCCTCTCCTGGACAAAAAACGAAGTGCACAGTCCCTTATTAAACACAGTTTAAACAGCACACAGAAGATCACTGCTGCCTCAGAGCATACTCTGATGTAGAATATCCCTGTTGCTGGGGGGGGGGGGCTGGTTTCACTGACTTGTTAACACAAAATGGTAGCTGGGGGTGCACTGTTTAACATACAGGTCTTAGCACAGAGACAAGGGGACATTTGGAGGGAAAACTGATAGTCACCGGGAATGAGAGGGAAAAACTACAGAGATTTAGGAACTGCAAATCCCACAATTCAACACGTTAAATGGAAGCAATCATGGTCAGGAAAAACCACAAGTTTGAACACAAAACAGGTAATTAAATATGCAATCACGGGCAGGTTAAAACTCCCTGGGAGTTGTAGCGACGCTGCTGCCGGCCATAAACCTCGCCATTGTTGATGCTTGTGCGTGGGATGGCACAGTGTAGCTCACATGGCTGGTGATCTCCCTAGTGTCTTTGCAAATACCGCACCGATCCTGGCAATGATATCTTTCTCTGAGCTCACAATTTCACGTCTGTGCTCACCCACTGATCACACCCACAGGTCACCTCTCTGTAAATACACGCACACAGAGTTTTCTTACGGGCTCCCACGATTGTGTGGATAAGAAAAACATCGCAAAAGACAGGCACGTCAATAACGATTGCTCATAGACCATTCCCGAATGTTTGGACAACAGGAAATAACTCCACTAGAAATATAGCCAAATGACATGTACTGTACTGTAATTCACAGATTATTGCAATAAACTTCGATAAAATCGAATATTCTAGAAGCGATGCTCTCGCCACTATCTGTTCACCATGCCACATAATTTCACTACACAAATACACTACACACCACACAATTTGACCCCACACAATTCCACAACTAACAATTCCAATTCAAACCACATAATTTCACTACATACAACATACATCCTCTCCACTATAAACAAAAAAAATACATAAAAAAACAATGTCATTCACAACGCCAATAGCTTTAACTTTCACAAAGGCGAGACCCGATTGCATTGCAAAAGCTTGTTCCTTTTCTTGCTGTTTATGTGCGACCTTTTATTTTTTGAGCTGGCGTGGTGTTGTGTATTTCTCTTTAAACTATTGTATATTTCTCGTGCTTATCTCGTGCTGCTGCACGAGCATTGTATTTTTATTTAATTTGTATGTTCCATTCTTCTAACGTTTCTCCTTGGCAATCAACATTCTGGTCTTGGTTTGCTGAGGAGAAGCATTGAAGATGGTGTGCTCCATTGGTGTTTCAAAGCTTGAATAAATCTACTAAATTTACATGGATTTGGTGTGCTTTCTACTCAACAATTTTGGCGACGAGTTATTGTTGAGACACCTTCAAGAACCCACGGATTTTGCGAAATATTTTCATTTTGCGCAAATTAAGGATTTCGAATTTTAATTGTTTCTATATACGAGGATTCTCCTTCACTACGATTTCAAGGGAGAACTACTTTCTGCTTTACCTGTGGATTATTGTTGGAGCAATTTGGATTTTTGCCTTTGATCCACTTTTCTGGAGTTCGTCCGTTGGAAGCATCCTTTGAATTGGGTGCCATCTCTACACAAGATTCCCCGAGTTCTGACGAGCCTTGGAACGCGAATCGCCTCCGTCTTCTTGGAACCTGTGCTCGTCTTACTGTGTTGTCACACGGTAACAAGCGTCAGCGTACGTTGCGGTGCATTACGGTGGCACGCATCGCTACGTTACGTGACACCATCTTGGATTGGAAATCTCTCACAATTTCCTTACAACATTGGAATACGTACGTCACCAGTTCACGTAAAGGTCAATTACGTGACGCCATCTTGAATTTTACATTAGCTAGTCCTCATTCTCATAGATTTCACGAGTGCATCATCTCTGGTACTGTGATTATTACTACTTTATTTTTACTTAAACGACCTTACTTGTTATTTAATTTGCGCAACTACACTGTTTTATACAGAATTTACATTTACTTTGCGCATGACTTATTATCTTCATTGGGGCAAAAGTACATTTTATTCTCCTATATTCATAAATTATTTTATTTTTATCTGCACAATGGCAACACAGAACTTCACATTAGAATTGCCTCAAGCTTTCTGGCCTGCAAGAAACAGCCCATGCATGAAATGGATTGACTGGAAATCATATTTTCTAAACTTTATTAACGCTATAGATAAAGATGTCAGCCAAAAGAAAAAAACGATATTTTTTCACATTCTGTTGGCCCGGCTGGACTAAAAGCCTATGAAGAAATGCAAAAAGGGGTTGTGAGTGGTGATACTAATGTGTTTAATGCTATTCTTAATGATTTTGATAACCATTTCGCACCTAAAGTTTGCATAGGTATTTTAAGTTTTTCCATAGAAAACAAGAACTTGATGAATCTATCGATGACTACGTTTCTGCCCTCAAACGTTTGGCTGATGATTGTAAATTTGACCATTTACAAGATCAGTTCATAAGGGATCAAGTTGTCATGCACACCAGGGATCCTGCTATTCAGGACCGCTTATGGGTAAATGGTGATGCAGAATTGAAAGACATATTAGCTATTGTAAGAAAAGCAGAGTTATCGAGTCGCAGTGCAAAAGTACTTAAGGGTGATAGCAAAACTGAATCTGAGAATATTGTTAGCAAAATTAAAAATAAGACTACTGATAAAACTAGGAGGGCGAGTCCTAAGAGATATGATTCTGCTAAAAGAAGTGTTACCTTTAGATGCTATCGCTGTGATAGCAGTTCACACTTAGCCTCTAGCAAATTCTGCCCTGCACTAAAGCAAAGATGTTCAAATTGTAATCTCGTTGACCATTTTTCCAAAGTTTGTAGAAGAAGGAAGAATTCTAAAGTAAAATGTGTTGATGCTGAATTATCCAATTCCAGCGATGAGGAACAATTAATAAAAAAATATCTTCTCACGGTATTACATGTGATGAGGATTCTAATGACTTTGATTCCAGGGAATTATTTTTGTTAAATATTATCGACAAGAAAATCGATAACAAAAAGAAGCCCTTATGTTCTATTTCCTTAGGAGGAGTAAATGTAATGATGTATGCAGATTCTGGATCCCCCTACACCATAGTTGATGAGGAAACATGGAGAAATACATTTGCTAAAAAATTAGGGCAAGAATTGCTCCCAGCTGATATTCATCCTGAAGGGTTCTCAGGTGAAAAAATTGATATGGTTGGTTTCCGTTCCTTATTGTTTAGATTTAAAGGAAGAGAGTCATTTGGAAAATTATATGTGGCTAAAAAAGGTCCAGCAGTCTTAGGTTGGAAGGATCAAGGTAATTTAGGTATAATTCTCAACCCTAATAGTGCTGATCCTGTCATGTTATTGGATGATAATACAGATCTATGTAAGGAAATCTTAAATAAATTTCCCAAAGTATTTTGTAAAGAAATAGGCAAAATTAACGATTTTGAACACCGTATCATTTTAAAACTTGATGCTTGTCCCAAAGTTCGTAAAGTCAGACACATACCCATCCTACTCAGAAAGGAGGTAGAGGTAGAACTTGAGAAATTAATCAAAGCAGACATAATTGAACCTATTGAATCTTCACAATGGATTTCTCCAATAGTTGTCGCACCGACGCAGTAATGGAAAATTGAGGCTCTGCATTGGTTTACGCCATTTAAACAATAACATAGTGGTGGATAGGTTTCCTTTACCTAAAATCTCAGAAATGTTAACCCTCATAAAAGATGCCAATTGGTTCTCCACCATAGACTTACCTGCGGCGTACCATCAGATTCCTCTATCTGAAGATAGTAAATCGCTCACTGCATTCATAACCCCATCAGGTTGTTTTCAATACAAGCGTTTACCTTTTGGCCTTGCTTCGGCCGCAGCTATATTTCAAAGGTTAATGTATCAGCTTTTCGGAAAACATGATAAGGTACGGTGCTTTCAAGACAACATTCTGATTTTTGGCAAAGACAAAGTAGAACATGATAACGTTTTGAAAGATGTTTTAAGTGTATTAGAACAAAAAGGCTTAACTGTTGAACATACTAAATGCAAGTTTGGTGTAAAATCCATCACTTACTTATGTCATGTCATTAGTGGTGCAGGAGTATCTACCAAACCCGCATTGGTGGACTCCATTACAAATGCGCCTCATCCTAAAAACAAGGATGAGGTACGTTCCTTTGTTGGTTTGGTGGAGTTCTACTCCAAATTTGTACAATTCTCTAGTATAATTTTCAATATAAGACAGCATCTCAAGGAAAAAAATAAATTCAATTGGAGTGTGGAATGTGATAAAGAATTTGCAGATATTAAGAAAGCTATTGCCGATGCACCTTTGATCCTGACCTCAACAACTATATCACTGTAGACGCTAGTAACAAAGGCCTAGGTGGTGTACTTTCTCAAATAAATCAAGAGGGCAAGGAATTTATCATTGCTTACGCTTCTCGAGCATTATCACCAACTGAAGAGAAATTCTCAGTCATAGAGAAGGAAACCTTGGCATGCATATGGGCCCTAGAGCACTTGAGAGCATTTGTATGGGGAAAACATTGCACTGTACGCAGTGATCATAAACCTTTAGTGAGATTACTTACCACTGAAGGATTGTTCAATGCGTCTCCCAGAATTGCTAGAATGTCCTTAACGTTACAAGACTACATTTATAAAATTGTCTATGTTTCAGGGAAAGACAATGTGGTTGCAGATTTTATGTCACGCATGCCTACAGATTTGCAGGACAGTTCTGACCATGAATGGGAAAATGCTCCAGTGGCGTTAGTCCATGATCAAGGTTTTTCTGTGGTAAAAAAGGATGAATGGATTAAGATTTATAATGATGACAGAATTCTACAACAATTAATTTCATTTACTACTGACGGGTGGCCTCCAAAAAACAGTATTTCAGAAGAGATTAAACAATTTTGGGAGATTCGTGATGAATTATCAGTACTACACGGTAATGTCATGAGAGGTGAGAAAATTATACCTCCTTCACAACTGAGACTTAGGGGCCGATTCTGATCTGGGTCGGAAAACGTACCGACCGACTCGGACCCGGAATTTATTCCGACCGACACGTACCGGTGCAGCACGAGCCGCAAAGTACGATAAAATGCGTGCAAAATCCGACCGACTCGTACGGAACACAATACGACCGACCGAACCGCGCGGAAAATAGCTATCCGGCCGGAAAAGCACGCGAATCGAACCGACCGACACGCACCCGGAAGAATCCCGAACGAAACGTACCCGCGAAATCCGACCCGCCAAGTACGATGCAACGCGTGGAAAACACGACCGAGTCGCACGGAGCCCAAGCCGTACGACCGACACGCATACAAAACAGCGAGCCGAAGCAACCCAATACACCGCGACCAACGCGTACGCAGCACAGAAAACAGCACAAATACAGCGTGAACGAATCGGAGAAGCTCGCACAAGACAACAGCAGGGTCCTACTCGGTCACAAGAACGTCTCCTACATGCACAAAAAGTACAAAGGGAAAAACACACAAAAAAAGGCCAAACAAGCAATTACAAAGCCAATAAATACTGGGGGGGGGGAACAGGGAACAAAGACACACCCACAACTCCACCCATAAAAAGGACACAAATCCCTACCATGATCCTTTGCAAATTCTAATTACCTGCCAGCACACAACAGACCGCAACCACACACCCACCCACAGCTCATCCATCACACAAGCCACACACCATCAGCACCTCAACAAATAGCACCCTCACATACACCCAGCAAAACACACACTCACACACCCTCACTTGCACACCCCCACACACATCACTCACCACCACCACCCATCACCATGCCCCCAAAGAAGAATCCAAAGTTCCTAGATAGTGAATTGGAAGTCCTGGTAGATGAGATCCTCCGGGTAGAGCCACAGCTGTTTGGTACACTGGTCCAACAGACCACCATGTCGCAGAAAACCAAGATGTGGGAGAGGATCGTCGACAGGGTGAACGCACAATCACCATGTTTGCGCACAAAGGAAGACATCCAGAACAGGTGGTATGCCGTGCGCAGGAGGGTCAAGGAGCTACTGAAGAAGGACTACGCCCTGAACCAACACACCGGCAGAGGCCCTCCTGCCAAACCTGTATACCTCAGGCCCTGGGAGGAGAAGGTGCGGGCCATCCTACCACCAGTGAGCGTATATGGACTATCAAACATCACAGAGCCTGGTGAGTACACAACAAATGTACACAATATTGTGCGACAATACACACACATCACTGTCTAGGGGAGAGTCAAACCATGCACCCTCAGCAAATACACACCAACCACAAGATAATCATCCCAAGATGTGTATGTCAGTCAGATGAACACAACACATGCCATCTCATAGTGATATGTAACTGTGTCATGACATGTACAAACACAATAACAAATACAGCTAGGCAGTGGCACACATATAACCAACAAACACAGTCAGATATGTAGCCACCACTACAACACCACCTCACAGGGAAGCTCACTGAAAGGAAGGAATTCTGTGTATGCTGAGCAAGTCAGTGTAGCCAATAGCATCATGGGAGTTGTAGTCACAGATATTGCCCACCCTCACAATACGCCCATCAACACCACAATGAACCATGCTCACATCACAGGGAGTGGAAAACAACTGACAAGATGGCTGACACTGGCTACTGCTGTGGAGAGCACAAAGCCCTGCTGGCAACTGTGCACCAACCAACAGCAGGACACCACTGACTGACATCCTGAAAGACAACTCACACTCCCTGCAATGGAAGCACGTGCCATGGTGGGATATCTGGCTGGGTGGGAAGGAGGACTGACAACACTGACCATAGTTACCAGCTGCTATTCTCACACACACCCTTAACACAAACTCCACACAACTCACCTGGGAGAATGCATTGCCACACACTCTAATTAAATATCCCACAAAGAACCACCACCCTGGGTTATGCTGTGTGAAGCACAGGGGCACACATGGGACTTGTAGCCAAACTAACCCCAGAATAACACTGTCAGCCATCTTGTCAGCACAGGCACACAACTCCACAGGGAAGCAGAGTCAAAAGGAAGGAAGCATGGGCATGCTGGGAAGGGGGTGGAGGCAATTGCATGATTGGAGTGGTAGTCACAGCCCAACATCCCCCACCCACATGGCCCAGCAAGCTCACACCCAAGCATGCACACCTCACAGGGAGTCAAAAGCCACTTCAAAGATGGCTGACACTGGTGCTCAGTTGTGGGGAGCACATGGCCCTGCTGGGAACTGGGCACCAACCAACAGCAGGACACCACTGTCAGCCATCTTGCCATTGCTCTCACACTCACACACAGTGAAGTCCACTCAAAAGCAAGTAAGTATGGGCATGCTGAGAAGTGGGGTGGAGGCAATAGCATGATGGGAGTGGTAGTCACAGATATTGGTCAGCCTCACAATTGTCCCATCAACACCACCCTGAACCATGCGCACATCACAGGGAGTGAAAAGCCACTTCAAAGATGTCTGACACTGGTTCTATGTTGTGGGGAGCACAAGGCCCTGCTGGGAACTGGGCACCAACCTACAGCAGGACACCACTGTCAGCCATCTTGCCATTGCTCTCACACTCACACACAGTGAAGTCCACTCAAAAGCAAGTAAGTATGGGCATGCTGGGAAGTGGGGTGGAGGCAATAGCATGATGGGAGTGGTAGTCACAGATATTGGTCAGCCTCACAATTGTCCCATCAACACCACCCTGAACCATGCGCACATCACAGGGAGTGAAAAGCCACTTCAAAGATGTCTGACACTGGTGCTATGTTGTGGGGAGCACAAGGCACTGCTGGCAACTGTGCACCAACCAACAGCAGGACACCACTGACTGACAACCTGAAAGACAACTTGCACTCCCTGCAATGGAAGCACGTTCCATGGTGTAATATCTGGCTGGGTGGGAAGGAGGGCCGGATGTCAACCAAATACAACCAATGCAGACCATGTACACACCCCAACATTCATATAGAAATGCCCAAAGTATGCAGGACAATGTGCTACACCAATATCAACCTCTGACTGTGACAACTTAGGACAATGCAATGTACAGGCCCGCATCCAGAGGTACAGTCACAACTGTCAGGTGTGTCAACCATTGATGCCTGCAGAAACATAACATACATTGTGTGTGTCTCCCAAAAACAGGTGATGATGGGGACACAGCAGCAGACGCTGAGGAGTCCCCGTCCCAGGCTCAAGGGGAAACGGAGCTCACTGGTGTGGAACAGCCTCTGCCCTCCTCGGATGACGAAGACCTACCTGGCACCTCCGGAGCAAGTCATCATGCAGCACCAGCAGGACCACCAGCTGCACCCCCTGCACCCACCCCTCCAACGACTGTCAACACACATACCACCCCTGCCGACACGGACAGACCAAGGAGCACCACCACCACCAGCACAGGGACCCTGGACCAACGTGGGGCTATGGACACCAACACCACCAACAACCCCCAAGGGGGCCCAGGGTCACCTGTGCGTGCCACCTCAGGTACTGAACGTGTCGCCAGGGGTGGTGGGAGGGGTGGGAGACATAGGTCGCTGATCGCAGAGGGGTCTGGACTGCATGATGACCCACAACTGGTACGCATAGCCGATGCGTACCAGTCCAGCACCGGAGAGCTCAGCCAGGTAGTGGGGCTCCTCAGGGACATTAAACAGCAGCAGGCTGCCCATCATGCCCGCTTGGACTTACACATGTCCCGCGTGGAGTCCAAGTGGGACACACTGCAAGAGATGACGGCGGTGCATAGGGACATATTACAATGCCTCGCCAGATGAGCAGCAACCCGTCAACACCTCCCTGTGTGCCCATAACATCTGGTGCTGAAACAACTGCAACTGCCACAGGGAGGGAGGATGACTCTGGCGGAGAGTCCCCTGCACCGCAGCAGCCTGCACTTGAGGGTCCCCCCCCAAAGAAGAGGGGTCGTCCGAGGAGGGGCAAATGAGAGGCCGATGGCCATGTGCAACCCCAGGAAGCCAAAACCTGTTCTGGATAATCACCTTTGTGCGCAAACTGTTCACCCTGTTGACTGCAACACAACTCCCCCACATGACATGGGGAGTACAAGTTGGACCAATGTATCAGATGACTGTGGACTTTACTCAGGACATTTCTGCTACCAGGACTTCCAATTCATCTAGGAACTTTGGATTACAATCACAATGTACAGCACCCACCATCCTGTGCACTATACACACACATGTATGACAATAAACACACTAATACACCATACCTGCCTCTGTTGTGATTCCAACGTGGTTTCTGTCATGGAGATGATGACCTGCGAAATTACACTGTGCATGCTAACTGCTACAGCAAGTACAACACAGGCATGTGAGTCATGGCAACGTGACACATATGAGGGAGACACACCACCAGGGCTACACAACATATACACACCTAGGCCATCTGACTCATCGCCTACACTGATGTTGCCAGGAAATACGGTGCAATGCACAACACAACACCTATTCACAGTCTTTGTCAACTAGCTCACTGGTGCAGTAAGCAAATGTCAGTCAGATGTGTGACCACAGACAACGCACATCACAAAGTGAAGCACAGGTTTATTACACATTTGCAACATGTTGTAACCACTACAGATGCAAGGTAATCCCACCTGGCAGCGGGCACACAGTCAACAAGTGTAGAAGGAAGGAAGTCCATGGGTGTGGCGCACATCACCTGTAGGGACACGACAGCTACCACCCTGGAAGTCGAATCACAGTGTCGGGGATCACAGTTGACCAAACGACTCTGAAAGTACCCTGTGAAGGACAGAAATGAAACACAGTCAAAAGCACTGAAGAACAGGACAGAACTGCAATACTCATGCCCAATACATGTCACAAGATACCCACCCAGAACCAAGTTAGCATGTCAACACTGTTGGGGAGTACAGACTACCTGTAAGGACACATCGCTACACGCATACAGTCATGTAGCACATGGACACACTCAAACAGCACCAGAGCACCACCAACACATATCATGCATACTCACATCATTGACATGACATCTCCGGATACTCACATTCAGCTGAAGAAGTTGGTGATGAGCTGTGTGCGGACATCACCATCATCATCATCATCATCATCATCACTGGCATCGTGGTCCAGGCCAGGATCCTCCACAGGTGGCGGATGTTGGTCATCGTCATCCAGGATGAGAGGCAACTCCTTCCGCACTGCCAGGTTGTGTAGCATGCAGCAGACGATGACAATCTTGCACACCTTTGCTGGGGCATATGGGAGGGCCCCTCCTGTCTTGTCCAGGCAGTGGAAGCGGCTCTTCAGGAGACCAAATGTCCGCTCGATCACTCTCCTGGTCCGACCATGTGCCTCATTGTAGCGCATCTGGGCTGGTGTCACAGGGTTCCTGAGGGGCGTCAACAACCACGGCATGTTGGGGTATCCGGAGTCACCTACATACAGACAATTGCACATTAGCTGACTTGGAAAAGAGGGTGGAACACTAAATTGCAGAACACACACAGTGGTACAAAGTCAGTACACACCAACAAGCCAGGCACGCTGGTTCCGCATCTGTGACATCATCCTCGGGATGCGACTACTCCTCATCACGTAGGCATCGTGTGCAGAATCTGGGAAACGGGCACAGACGTGTGAGATGCTCATATCTGCAAGACATACCACCAGTGCATTGACCGAGTGGTAGTGTTTGCGGTTCCTGTATGCCTGCTCTTGGGCCTGTGGTGGTACCAAAGCCACATGTGTCCCATCAATGGAGCCAATGACATGCGACATCCTCCCCAGGGCATAGAAGTCACTCTTCACGTCAGTGAGTTGTTGGAGTCTAGGGAAATAGATGTACTGGTTCAGGTATATCAACATAGCCTCCAAAACATCGCGGAGCACACGGCTGAACATGGTCTGTGACATCCCACCAGCAGTCGCCACAGTGTGTTGAAAGGTACCGGTGGCAAAGAAGTGTAGGGCTGCCATCACCTTCACCTTGGGGGTTAGCGCTGTAGGGTATGTCCGGCCAGCTTGCAAATGTGGGGCTAACCGCACCGTCAATACCTCAATCAGCGGCCTGGTGAAGCGGTACCGTCGGATGCAGTCCCGTTCCACCATGGTTGCAAGGTCAGGGAATGGTCTATGGACAGCTGGTGCCCTGCAGTGCATAGGTGAAGAAAGAAAGATTGTCAGTCACCCCACATATGTGGCATTGACCATACTCAATATCACATGATACATCATTATGAGGCACAAGTACATGATGTGTGCAGTTCCGTAAGGACATGTATGGCACCTACATGGCCAACATCTAACATCACAGTTCAACAAGTGGCATCAACAAGTCCCAGGTTGTGCCATGGGATATCATGATGCTGTGTCACAGTTCCCATCTCCTGCTGCCACGTTCCAAACACACCCCACAGTGACATGTGAGGACAGATGTGCCCCAGGCATCACAGCTCATCGACAGGTAGATTCCCAGGGACCCTGTAATGCCACATGGACACTGGCATGACATGGTGTATCATGAATACACCACAGCAAAACAACCATGACCCCCACAGGTAGTGGTCCCTGTTGCCTCGGCAGGACAGACATGGACGTCTGTGACACACACACGCACAACATCCAAGTCCATGCACAAACAACGTGGATGTGGAGACTGTCTCCCATTGTGCACATGGAATCAGAGACATTATAAACACAACATGCACACAGACTGTGGAGGACCATCACTATTGTGGCAATGGGTCACCCTGGGACGTACATACCGTCCCACATGGGACTCAGGGGGTATGTGACATGACATACACATGCACCACCGTGAAATGTGACCATGCCACATGCTCAGAAATGAACAGTTGCACATCACAGTGGTCATGTGCACGACACACCAAGGATTCTGTCCCCATGAACACGTGCACAGCCTGGGAGTGGCTGCCCCCAAGTGACACCCACAGAACAACATGTTCACCCCCATACACGGAATAGGTAATGCAGCCTTACATGCCTTAGGATACAGTGTGGACAGGCTGTGGTGTTGTAGGTGTGCCCCTCACTCCCTGGGAAGTATATGTGGCTGGCATATGTTCACCTGTGACAGGCATGGTGACATATGCCAGTGATTTGTACAGGGACGCGTTGGACAGCAATGGACCGATCGGTGCGCACACATTGGCCATTGCATTCAATGTGAGCGGGTATGCGTTGTATTCGCAATACACGTTGGACAGCAATGGACCGACCTGTGCGCACCCATTGGCTATGGCCTGGCCTGGCAACGGACGCATTTTCAAATCTTGAACGAGTCTGATGCTGTAAATTCAGTTGGTCACCCACAACAATGTTGCAAATTCATGGGTGTCATGAAGTTGAACTTTTGAAGGATGCTGTGGGCGTGTGTAAGTGGTGCAATTCCATGGATTGGCCAGATTCAGAAGATGCAAACGACTTGGACCTATCACTTTGGACACATGGGACAGTATCTGCCTCTGCAGCACACATATAATGCTGGCTGTTCCCCTGAGAGCTCACTTGCCTGCACTACATGCTCCAGGACGACATCTGCCACCACCACTGCTGCTGTATCTGCACCCTCTGGACCCTGCAATGGCACGTACTGTGGAGAGAGCCCCAGCCTTCAGCACTGAGGAGAACCAGGCCCTGCTGGACAGCCTCCTTCCACAGTACAGCAAGCTGTATGGGAAAGCAGGGGAGCAGGTGAGTGTGCTGTCCACTGCATCACTAAATGTGCATGTTGTCTGAGTAGCAAGGATTACAGTCTGCACGCCACTGGCTAGCAGGCTCACTGAGTAGTTGTCACCCCCCATAGTGTGTAGTTACATGCACTGAACAGGTATAGTGCAGTGACAGTGCATTTAAACAAGGTTTTACTTCCCAGGCAATGATACCATGTAGTAACTGCTGGCAAACTGTCCATAGCCATCGTTGCACTGCCTGTGTACATCATGTGCCCCTGTGATTGAGACATGTATATCCAACTGTGTAATGCACGGATATGTTGCATGTGTAGTAATGGCATTCTCACTTTGTCATCCTCACAGGTTGATGCCCACCAGAAGCAGCAGATATGGCTGACCATCGTCTGGGCAGTGAGATCCGTGGGGGTCTACAAGCGCCGGATCCGCAACTGCCAGAAGAGGTGGCAGGACCTTCGGGGCTGGACCCGGAGGATCGCACGGGTCCAGCTGAAGCTGTCGCCTCCTCGCAGGAGGGGCGGACACCGGACCCTGACCCCCACATGCTCAGGATCCTGGCGGTGGTCTTCCCTGATCTGGATGGGCAGCTGAAGGCCAGAGAGCAGCAAGGAGGGGGTGAGTCCATGACTGCATTGTGATCTTTGTCTGCCATGCTATGTGCCCTCCTCTGGCCTGGTTAAACTTCCACAGTACATCAGTCATGTGGTCCAGGACCCATGTCCCTCAATTGTGCACTGCCCACTCCTCATCTGATACCCAGGTGTGGCCCTTACAGTCAGGGAATTGTGTCACTTGGGTACTGTGTCCTTGCATTTTGCTTAACTCAAGGTGGGGGACAGCATTTGTTCCCCTAACTCTGTGGTGGGCAAAATGGGTGGGTCCATTGCTTACACAATGCCTGTGTTCTGACAAGTAATCTGCGTGTTACTTTGATATGTGGTCCAATTGCTGAGCTGATCCACCACATGTGCCTGGGGTATCTGGCACACACCCATGCTGCGGGTGGGAACAATGTTTGGGCCCCAGGAGTGTTTATATTACGTGTGTCACACATACTTAGCCACCTGCCTACTGTCCAGGGCTCATCCCTCATTCATGTGGGGCAGGACAGTCATGCCTACTCCAGGCCATACAATACACTCTGTACTCCCACTCCCGTGTATCAGCTGACACGTTGTGCTCAGTGATGTGTCCCCTCAGGTGTCTGCCTCTGTGTCAGTGTGCTGTGGCTTCGTTGTCAGGACTGCTGGGGTGTTTCTCGGTTGGGGCTCAGCATGCCACCGGAGATGTGACCATAGGAGACGATACTTGTGTGACACATAGGTGTTAGATCACCTGAGCGTGCAGACTGGGGTATGCAAATGTGAAGTTCAGGCAGCTGTTTCCCATTCACAGCAGATTGTGAGGTGCTCAGGTTCAGAGGGTTGTGTTACAGGTCTCCCATATGTCCAATCGGTATGACCTGGACACATAAGGGTTCAGATGATGTGGTGTGTGGGGGATGTACATGTGCACTTGTTCAGCTCCAGGACTTGCATTCCCCATGACCTACTATTGTGACACAGTGCAGACTGTTGTTGTCTGGCTGGCCTGCCCATGTGACTGGAGACAGTGATGTATGACTTAGCAGGCATGCCTGTGCCATGGCATATAACTTCCTATGAGTGATCCTGCAGGGGAGTGACATGTGCTACATGCACACCATTGTGGCAATGGCTATCAGGACATGGGTGCATCATGGTGTCTGTCGCTGGTATGCATCACATGTGTTGGAACCGGGTTTACCGAGTCCGCCACGGTAGCATGGCGCGAAGCGGAAAGCACGCGAAGGCAATGTGTAAGGCAGTTGTGCAGCAAACTCTTACTTTGACTCAGGAATGCGAACGCAATAACATGACACCACACCAGGCTTTTGTATTTAAAATCAAGATCTTTTATATATAAATCAAGTTAGCATCAGATGAGGCAGATTAATTCAGATCTACATTCAAATTCATTGTATTACTCAACTGGTGCACATTTTAAATAAAGCATCATAGCTCATCAACATTGTAGGCCACTAAGAGGCCGCAGGAATTATCTCTTAAACGTAGCACTTAATAATGCTCTCAAGGTACGTTAATAAAACATGGGCCTAAACATACAGTTCACTTTAGCATATTCAATTACTTAAAAGAAGGCTTTTCACTTTACATTTCAATAGGCCTGCATTAACCTAGGCGCACCCACATTCAGTACAGTGGGCGTCGCAATTCCAGTACACCTGTAACATAAAACACTTCAACTCTTGGCGGTGTACACTTCAGCTCAATTCAATTAAACACTTTCCCCTGTGGTAAAGACTTAGCAGTTAAAAGCATGGCCTAGGCAGTAATTACAATAGGCATCTGCAATAAATTAATAAATACTGTGGGGAACCCCTCAACATGTCCTGTATCCTGGGGCTTCTATGTCCCTTAGGGGTTAACTCCAGGCTAGGCCCACTCCTCTCCGGGGCCTCGCCTCATGGGGAAAGTAACACTGTTAATTTAGGGGTTAATGGTGGCCCCCGGCCCCCAGTGGCGTTTTTGTGGGCCCTAGGGGCCTCCTGGGCTCACCTGGCGCTTGTTCGTTGGTCGCGCTTCTTTAGCGACTGGCAATCCCCAGGCCCGGCCCGTGTTCTGGAGGGCGGGGCCCGGTCGGGGTACCTCGGCCTTCTGGCCGGAATGACGGGACGTTGCGGGGCCGGTATCACCTTCCTCCGGCCCCGGGATTAGGGAACTCACTTGCGGCACGTTGCGGGGCCGGTATCACCCTCCTCCGGCCCCCGGGATCAGGGTGAGTGGTTTTCGCGGGCTCAGGGACTTTGGGGATGGGAGCGGGAGCCGGCAGTCCTCTCCGGCCGGCTCCCGTCTCCCTCTGCACGGCCGGGGCTCTTCCTCGGCCTCCGTCGGCGCTGGGGGCGTGGCGGGAGCCGGCGCCCAATCGTTGCGCGGCCTTCCTGGGGGCGCGGCCGGCGTCCCCGGTTGCTCGGCGACGGCGTCGGCGGGGCCTGGAGGCCTCGCTGGTCGCGCTAGGCCGCGACAGCGGCGGTGGTGATTTCTTCGGCCGCGACGGCGGCGGTGGTGATTTCTTCGGCCGCGACGGCGGCGGTGGTGATTTCTTCGGCCGCGACGGCGGCGGTGGGGCCCTGGGCCCGGTGGCAATAATTTGGGGCAATTTGTAGAGGCTTCGGTGAGGGCGCGGACGGCGCACCTCACCACATCCACTAAAGGGGCTTCCCTCACCTCAGCGCTCCCTTCGGTGAGGGCGCGACGGCGCACCTCACCACACGGCACTTCTCCTCACGCGGCGGCGGTGATTTCCTCACAAGGTCAGTGACCTGAGGGGAGGCAGAACGCAGGGCGCACCAGCAGCCTGTGGGCAGGGCTGACTGGAAAAGTACTTGGGGGCAGCCCAGCAGCAGGCAGGAATAGTTAGGGGTGAAGGTCTAGCGCTTCAGGGTACGGCGCTTTACCTGGTGAACCCCAGTTGGGCAGTTTAGGCTTCAGGCCTGGCTGGACGGTCAGGCCTCCTCAAATTAAGGTGTCTTGCGACTGTTCCAGATTGGTTGCTTCTTAGGCGCTTCTTGTCAGGAGTTTCTTGTCAGAAGTTCCTTATTATAAGTTTCTTGTCAAAGTTTCTTGTCAGAAGTTTCTTCTTATGAGGGGGGGGGATGAGTTGGTGGTCTGGGAGTGCTTGATGTTCTTCCCCGCACGCTGAAGGTGGTTCCCTGGGTCCCCTCACACTGGGCAAGGTCAGTGGGTGGTGGGCGTTCCTCAGCTATCTTACTACAGCAGGGCCTTAGCCCTGTCAGCAGCAGTAGTGTAGGTCTCCCCCCTAGGCCCTAAAGCCTATACTCCGGCGGAGGTTCTCCCAGGATCAGTGGTGCCTCATCAACTGACTCCAACTAACTAAAAAGTTTTCCCTCCAAGCCTTTTATACCCCTAGGTCAGGTGACTCTCCCAAAGGCGGCAAAACATAACTCCTCCCACAGCCCAGAAGGTTCTGGAACCTTCTACATGCCTGGCTATGTGGCCCAGAGGCGGGGACGGAATGGATACTGTATCCCTATGTCCCAGCCTGACCCTGGCTACTAGTGTGTATGCGTGTAAGGCCCCTCTGCAGTAGCAGGGACCTGTGGCAGCCATCTTGAGTGAGTTTCATACATGGTAAAACGGCTAGGGGAAAAACGAAAAATTTCTGGGAAAAAGGGCCAAGTCCAACACATCCCCCTCCCAGCCAAAAGCCAGGGTAGACCGATCAATGCCTTGATGGGCTTCCCTCAGTGCTTAATTTGTAAAATATGAAGTCCAGGTGCTCAAATGTTTGTCTGAGGCCAGACCTACTTCCCCCGGCTCCACCCACTTCCTCTATTGGCTCCACCCACATCCTTAACTAGCACTGCTGAAAGTCAGATGTAATACCCGATCTGAATTTCAGCAAGGAAGCCTTCCTCCAAGTAAGATTTTGATAGGAGGTTCCACTGCCCTGTACATTTTTTGAAAAAGAGTAAATCAAAAGTGGATATTTTGCGTGAGTATGAGTAATTTGACACCAAAATCCTACCGCAGGAGCACAGTAATGACGAACGCGAGTGGCTGCTGCTTGCGTTCTGTTGCATTTAGGGCTATTTGCTTAGCACAAAGTGCAACCTTGAGTTCATTTTGGACATAAGGGTGCATTACCCTACTCATGTAATGCCATGTAATCTTCTGCAATATCACTCTATTTACTACGCTACAGCAAATTACATGAGTTACACCCACCACTACAAAGGGCTCGATCCTTGGATAGAAATCAGAGTCCTTTGTTAATCCTCTTGAAGGAACTCAGGCCCACCTTCACTGTCCACATCTTTCATGGGACGCCATGAAGAGGGCCGGACCACAGACCAGCCATGCCAAAGGCTGGTGAGGCTGGGAGCAGTCACATACCTATGACTGACTTTGTGGCTGGGGCACTTACTTGCCTATAACAGACTGTGGTCCAGCTCTGTAAACCTTCTAGAGAGGCACCAACATGCAAGTGTCTCAATTAAGTCTGTGAATACCAACTCGGACAAGTTACTAACTCTGTCCCAGCCCTACTGTCCTTTAAAGAGTTAAAAGCTGGCAAAAATCTGCACAATTTAGATATTGACACAGAATAAGACACTCTGCCCAGTGAAAGGATTGAGCCTGTCCTCACAGCTCGGGCAGTGCTCACTGGACACTCTCAGATCTCCCTTTGTGCTTCACTGTCCCTACAATTCACCCTTCCTGGAATCACACTGCCCCCACTCTTCCAGGTCTTGCAGCACCCCATGCCTATTGTACTCACATCACACACACCTCTCTTTTGGCGTAGATTCTTTCCCTCACATCTCCCTCCATGTGCAGCTCATTCCCCCACATCTCTCTCCATGCACAGCTGCTTTCCGTCACATCTCCCCCATGCCCAGCTCCTTTCCCTCACATCTCCCCCCATGCACAGCCTCTTTCCCTCACATCTCCCCCACATGCATCTCCATTCACTCACATCTCCCCCATGCACAGCTCCTTTCCCCTCACATCTCTCCCCACGTGCAGCTACTTTCGCTCACATCTCCCCCCATGTGCAGGTCTGTCCTCTCACATCTCCCCCACACACAGCTCCTTTCCCTCACATCTCCCCCACGTGCAGCTCCTTTCCCTCACATCTCCCCCACGTGCAGCTCCTTTCCCTCACATCTCCCCCATGCACAGCTCCTTTCCCTCACATCTCCCGCCACGCACAGCTCCATTCTCTCACATCTCCCCACACACGCAGCTCCTTTCCCTTCACATCTCTCCCCACGCACAGCTACTTTCGCTCACATCTCCCCCACACGCAGGTCTTTCCTCTCACATCTTCCCCACCCACAGCTCCTTTCCCTCACATCTCCCCCCACGCACAGCTCCATTCTCTCACATCTCCCCCACACACACAGCTCCTTTCCCTTCACATCTCTCCCCACACACAGCTACTTTCCCTCACATCTCCCCCACACGCAGGTCTTTCCTCTCACATCTCCCCCACACACAGCTCCTTTCCCTCACATCTACCCCCATGCACAACTCCTTTCCCTCACATCTCCCCCACATGCAGCTCCTTTCCCCCACATGTCCCTCCACACGTAGCTCCTTTCCCCGCATGTCCCTCCACATGCAGCTCCTTTCCTCTGCATGTCTCTCCATGCACAGCTCCTTTCCTTCTCATCTCTCCCTACATGCAGCTCTTTTCCCTCACATCTCCCTCCACGCGCAGCCCCTTTCCTTCATATCTACCTCCATCCGTAGTGCTGTTCACTCACATCTCCCTCTATGCTCAGCTCCTTTCCCTCACATCTCCCTCTACGCGCAGCTCCTTTCCCTCACATCTCCCTCCACGTGCAGCCCCTTTCCCTCACATCTCCCTCCATGCGCAGCTCTTTTCCTTCACATCTCCCTCCACGCGCAGCTCCTTTCACTCACATCTCCCCAAGTCTCCTCGGCTCAGATAATCCTTTTATTTCGTCCAAGAGAATTCTGATCGCGCTGCAAAAGAGCTGACGAGAGAGACAATGTAGAAGTGTCTGAGGCCAGGGATGTGGAATGTGAGACACTGTGGAAGTGTCTGATGCCAGTGATGGGGCTTGAGTGAGACATGTCCTCCGGGTTGGTTCTAGGTTCAGGGGTTAAGGGCAAGGCCCAGCCCTTCCAGCCTCCTGACTACTGCTGACTAGTACTCCTCCTGCACACGGTGCCCTGCCCGGCGCCAGTCGCATGATTGCTCGGGCCTCGGTTCATCATAATCACATACTGTATGATGAACCGAGGCCCGAGCAATCATGCGACAGGCTCGGGCGGGGCACCGTGTGCAGGATCACTACAGGCCAGGGCCTTGCCCTTAACCCTGCCCTGATACAGTTGTAAATTAAACCAGTAAGTAAAATCCAAACAATCTAACGCTGCTTTTTATCGAGCGCAGCGTAGATGGTTTGGATTTTACTTACTGGTTTACTTTACAACTGTATCAGGGGTTAAGGGCAAGGCCCTGACCTGACTAGTGCTCCCATGCACACGGTGCCTCAGCCCCGCCCGGCGTCGGACCAATACTCAGTTCATCATAATCATTCATACCAAGTCACCACGCTCGAGAAAAAGCAGCATTGGATGGTTTAGATTTTACTTACTGCCTGGTTTACTCTATGCTGGTGGCACTGCCTTTATTAAGAGGCCTGCAGCTTCTTCAAATTAACAGTGCCCGCCTCCGCCTTGACGTGGTCTTGCTGAACTGGCGCCACAGTGACTCGTGCGGTGCGTGTGTGCCGGGGCGTGCTCGGAATTTAATTTGAAAAAGGTTACGCAGGCTGCCGCAGCCCCTACCCCCACAGGACCAAATACAGCCCAATCAGTGGCCCGCCCACGGCAACACTGAACCGAAGGCAAATACTCCTGGATATTATGGAGGTTTTATTATCGGCTGTCGGCACTCGGCTCTCAGATACAGTATGAGCACCAACACTCGTCTTCACCAGGGGGACTCGGTAGACAGTGTACTAGTTTGAACAACACTGCAGTGGGTGAGTCAGTCAATTATATTTACTATGATTATGACGGCATGCACGTGCAATGAGTGCAGTCACGTCCGTGACGTCCTTGATGTGAGTTCAAGTTGGCAGTGGCTGTGGCAGTGTAGACCCGGCCCTGACAAATAAGTGCCGGTGCTAAGCACCGGAAAGCACCGGCACAAATTAAGCACTGGCTTCCCTGCTTCGGGCGAGAAAACTTGGACGCAGGCCTTTTTCCCAGATGCAGGAAGGTCCTGCAGGTCCTTCTCCACTCTGGAACCCGGTGGTTCCCTCTCTCAAACCTCCCTGGACCAACGAAGCCACCCCACTGGCGCTCCCTAATTGGCTGCAGCCAGGACCGGGCGCTAGGCCGTCCAGATGTCTCTGGCCCTTGCGGTCTCACAGAGCGGGGGGCAGTAGCCCCAGGCCCGTAGTACCCGTTGACCACTCTCCTCCTCCTCCTCCGTCTGGGGTTCCGCACGTTCCTCCTATGTGGGGCACCCTCAGACCACCACTCTCTCACTCTTCCAGGGCCGTGACCCTGCATCCGATCCACCAACCCAGGGTCTAAACCCTTAGGTTGCCCCGGTGCCAGAGGCGAGTCCTCCCTTCCTCTGCACCCCTCCCAGAGTTCAGCACCCTCCCACCTGTAGAAGCACCCCTGGGAGTCAGCTCCGGAGGGACACTGCTTACAGACGTCCCTCCCGCCAGGTCAGGCAGCCCCTGAACCTGGCACCCCAGCCCAGGATCTAAATCCTGTGGCTGGGCAGACCCCAGAACCCCTGGAGCTCTGAATACATACGCCCCGGGTTCTCCTGTCACTGGGGGATCCCCTACCATGGATGGCCCATCGGGACAGCCTAGGCTCCCAACCTGGGGTTCCCTTATAGAACTCTCCAGGCCCTGAGACTGCGGTTGGGGCACCTCGGGACACCTCCCCGTCTCACTCCATCCTATAGATAGGATGTGAGGCCCTACAACCCGCTCACTATCCTGGGACCTAGCTGGGCTATTCTCCACCTCTCCCACCTCGCTGGGTTGGAAGATCCCTGCACCACTCCCTTCAGGATCACTCCCCAAACTGGCTATCACCTCTCTTGGTAGATAAAATTTGGGCTCCTGTGGAACCCCAGCAGGTACGCTGCCACCATTCACTTTGCCCTGCATCTCCATCTGCAAGGCTCGGAGCTCTAGTTCCTTCAGGCTAAGCTCATGCGCAAGCTTCCTTTCCTCCATGGCTAGCCTTGCCTGTTCTCGCTCCCTTTCCATCCTAGCAAGTTCTAATGTTAATTGCCTCTCCTCCCTTCTGTCCTCAAATTCCTCTGCCGACAACCTCCCCCCTGACGCCCTACTGCCTGCCCTGGAACGTCTTCCTGGCAACACATTCTCGCTAACATCAATGTGCAGTAGGTCCAGTTCTCCTGGGTTGTCTGCCTCCCCTGCTCCTCGTCCCCTCTTCCCTCCGGGTGGGCCATTACCCATGCCCTCAAAGCTTTCTGAAGGACCTCCTTCCTGGCGCCTCGCTTGACGGCCACCCCCCTCTCTAGGCAGAAATCCTTGAGCTGTGTCACCGTATACCTTTCTAGGTTGGCTAACTCAAACTCCATCCTCCTAGGTGGGGGTCCCAGACAATTTAAGGAAAGGGTTCTAGACTGTAGGTAGCAGGTCTAACGCAGGAATGTACACAATCGGCAATTACAAAAGAATTCCTAGCACTTGCATTACAATAGGTGTCTAATTGCGGCGCACACTGAGTCACTGTAGGGTGCTGCACAAACACCAGTCCTTATCCAACCGCTGAACACCAAATGTTGGAACCGGGTTTACCGAGTCCGCCACGGTAGCATGGCGCGAAGCGGGAAAGCACGCGAAGGCAATGTGTAAGGCAGTTGTGCAGCACACTCTTACTTTGACTCAGGAATGCGAACGCAATAACATGACACCACACCAGGCTTTTGTATTTAAAATCAAGATCTTTTATATATAAATCAAGTTAGCATCAGATGAGGCAGATTAATTCAGATCTACATTCAAATTCATTGTATTACTCAACTGGTGCACATTTTAAATAAAGCATCATAGCTCATCAACATTGTAGGCCACTAAGAGGCCGCAGGAATTATCTCTTAAACGTAGCACTTAATAATGCTCTCAAGGTACGTTAATAAAACATGGGCCTAAACATACAGTTCACTTTAGCATATTCAATTACTTAAAAGAAGGCTTTTCACTTTACATTTCAATAGGCCTGCATTAACCTAGGTGCACCCACATTCAGTACAGTGGGCGTCGCAATTCCAGTACACCTGTAACATAAAACACTTCAACTCTTGGCGGTGTACACTTCAGCTCAATTCAATTAAACACTTTCCCCTGTGGTAAAGACTTAGCAGTTAAAAGCATGGCCTAGGCAGTAATTACAATAGGCATCTGCAATAAATTAATAAATACTGTGGGGAACCCCTCAACATGTCCTGTATCCTGGGGCTTCTATGTCCCTTAGGGGTTAACTCCAGGCTAGGCCCACTCCGCTCCGGGGCCTCGCCTCATGGGGAAAGTAACACTGTTAATTTAGGGGTTAATGGTGGCCCCCGGCCCCCAGTGGCATTTTTGTGGGCCCTAGGGGCCTCCTGGGCTCACCTGGCGCTTGTTCGTTGGTCGCGCTTCTTTAGCGACTGGCAATCCCCCAGGCCCGGCCCGTGTTCTGGAGGGCGGGGCCCGGTCGGGGTACCTCGGCCTTCTGGCCGGAATGACGGGACGTTGCGGGGGCCGGTATCACCTTCCTCCGGCCCCCGGGATTAGGGAACTCACTTGCGGCACGTTGCGGGGGCCGGTATCACCCTCCTCCGGCCCCCGGGATCAGGTGAGTGGTTTTCGCGGGCTCAGGGACTTTGGGGATGGGAGCGGGAGCCGGCAGTCCTCTCCGGCCGGCTCCCCCTCTCCCTCTGCACGGCCGGGGCTCTTCCTCGGCCTCCGTCGGCGCTGGGGGCGTGGCGGGAGCCAGCGCCCAATCGTTGCGCTGCCTTCCTGGGGGCGCGGCCGGCGTCCCCGGTTGCTCGGCGACGGCGTCGGCGGGGCCTGGAGGCCTCGCTGGTCGCGCTAGGCCGCGACGGCGGCGGTGGTGATTTCTTCGGCCGCGACGGCGGCGGTGGTGATTTCTTCGGCCGCGACGGCGGCTGTGGTGATTTCTTCGGCCGCGACGGCGGCGGTGGGGCCCTGGGCCCGGTGGCAATAATTTGGGGCAATTTGTAGAGGCTTCGGTGAGGGCGCGGACGGCGCACCTCACCACATCCACTAAAGGGGCTTCCCTCACCTCAGCGCTCCCTTCGGTGAGGGCGAGACGGCGCACCTCACCACACGGCACTTCTCCTCACGCGGCGGCGGCCGCGGCGGTAATTTCCTCACAAGGTCAGTGACCTGAGGGGAGGCAGAACGCAGGGCGCACCAGCAGCCTGTGGGCAGGGCTGACTGGAAAAGTACTTGGGGGCAGCCCAGCAGCAGGCAGGAATAGTTAGGGGGTGAAGGTCTAGCGCTTCAGGGTACGGTGCTTTACCTGGTGATCCCCAGTTGGGCAGTTTAGGCTTCAGGCCTGGCTGGATGGTCAGGCCTCCTCAAATTAAGGTGTCTTGCGACTGTTCCAGATTGGTTGCTTCTTAGGCGCTTCTTGTCAGGAGTTTCTTGTCAGAAGTTCCTTATTATAAGTTTCTTGTCAAAGTTTCTTGTCAGAAGTTTCTTCTTATGAGGGGGGGGATGAGTTGGTGGTCTGGGAGTGCTTGATGTTCCTCCCCGCATGCTGAAGGTGGTTCCCTGGGTCCCCTCACACTGGGCAAGGTCAGTGGGTGGTGGGCGTTCCTCAGCTATCTTACTACAGCAGGGCCTTAGCCCTGTCAGCAGCAGTAGTGTAGGTCTCCCCCCTAGGCCCTAAAGCCTATACTCCGGCGGAGGTTCTCCCAGGATCAGTGGTGCCTCATCAACTGACTCCAACTAACTAAAAAGTTTTCCCTCCAAGCCTTTTATACCCCTAGGTCAGGTGACTCTCCCAAAGGCGGCAAAACATAACTCCTCCCACAGCCCAGAAGGTTCTGGAACCTTCTACATGCCTGGCTATGTGGCCCAGAGGCGGGGACGGAATGGATACTGTATCCCTATGTCCCAGCCTGACCCTGGCTACTAGTGTGTATGCGTGTAAGGCCCCTCTGCAGTAGCAGGGACCTGTGGCAGCCATCTTGAGTGAGTTTCATACATGGTAAAACGGCTAGGGGAAAAACGAAAAATTTCTGGGAAAAAGGGCCAAGTCCAACAACATGCATTTTATATTTGACTCTGGGCATCCCTTTCATCCGGACACCCGTACTGACTCAGTGGCAAGAGTTGTGATGTGTGCATGTTCACATGCTTCACCGTGTTCTCTGCACTGTCCAACTACTGTGTAGGTGGTGCATGTGTCCACACTGGGGTATTCATAATAGAAATGGGGGATGCACACCTGCTTCAAATACAACTCATCCGATTCATAGGATCATACGCCGATGCGTGCTCACTGGAAAAGTGCCTTGCCCAAACGGCACTTGGATCCGTAGGTACTTCAATATTGATGGGGTGACGTTCCACCCCAAAACCAGTAGCACAGCCTTATGTGACTTCTTTAAATTCTGTACTGTCTTTTAACCCATGTTGCTTAATTTCATCTGCTCTTTCATTCCGTCTTTTTACTTTAATCCAGTGTTAACCACACATATGGTGATGCAATTTTACAAAGTTTCTCATATTCAGGATGTGCCGCTACGGGCCTCTCTTCAAGAATACGTACAAGCGCGTTGTTCATCCAAAGCAGTTTTTTTATTAAAAACCCAATGCATTTCGGGCTGCTGGGGCCCTTCGTCAGGGGTAACTACAAATGAACAGTAAAACATACATTACACATCCATTAACCAAAATGTATTGTACATAGACATTTCAAACGTACATGTAAAAATTGGCTGCTTCTAAGTCCTCCATGATAGTCACGAACCTATTAATACCATTAGCAATATAATTACACCCTTTATGCAGTAGCAAGAACCTCTATCAAAAAAACAATCCCACTTCCTTCCATCTATTACACCTTCGCATTACTCTCCCAAATCACTCCCACCATTACTTAATCCCCCTGAACACACTCTCCTCCTCCCAAGTGATGCCATCATCCTTTCTTTTATGTACTAAACCCTCCTATTGAGCGCAGAAATACCCTCGAGTCTTTCCCCCTCCCATATCCACCTGTCCAACTCAACCCCCTCACTATGTCCAACCTATCCTTAACCTTTCACCCAGAACCTCATGATGTTTATTTAAGCTGTGTGCTCCGCGCTGCACGTTTTCAATCATCTTGCTGACAACTTCTTTAAACATTTTTAAACAACCCCTTTCTCTCACACGCTACCAACAATCTCATTCCTATCCCATCCTTGTTCTTATTCACCCCCATTCTAATGCCCAATCTATTCTATGCATTACTGCGCTGCTTCTTAACTGCAAACCCTTACTCACGTACCTGCTACAAACCATCCATTCTAAACTCTCTTTCACGAAAGGATTTCACGTGACTTTCACCCGCCTGTATTTAAACCCCACACCTGTGTTCAGAACCCTCCCACTTCACAAAACACTAATTAACCGCCCTTGTGACCCTCTTTCACGGCAAACCCTGCCCTTAATTCTTAGCTACTACATTTCCCATGATGCAATATATCAGCTCAATATAACTTCGCAGTGCTCTGTATTAAAAATCCATATTTGTAACTTTCAATATAGCTTCCACGTGTCAACTTCGTTATAAATGTCAAACAAACAATGCGAATATATTCCTGTTCATTCTGCAAGACTCGATTAACAAAAGACTCGATTGAAAAAATGCTAGGTGAACGAGATGTTCCGCCGTGTGTGTGGAAGATACCACTGTTCCCAAAGTTACAACTTTAATCCAATCTCTGCTGCGGGTGCAAACCCCGGTAGGGCAAAATACTGTATACATAATAGAAATGGGGGATGCACACCTGCTTCAAATACAACTCATCCGATTCATAGGATCATACGCCGATGCGTGCTCACTGGAAAAGTGCCTTCCACTGGGGTATTGCCATCCAACAGACACCAGACAGATGGGTGCAAGGCCAGGAGGGATGTGAGTGCCATGGTTGACCATCAGACTGACAATTGGCTTCTCCTACTCTGTTTGGGCACTTTTGGCAATGTTCAACTAAGGATGCCAGGGCTTGCTCTGTAATGTGCTGTACTTCCTGTGGTGTGTGCGTTCGGTGCAGGTGACTGATGTCTGTCTGTTTCCCTATTGTTTGCAGATACATCCACGGCCACAGGAGGGGACAGCTCCACGGACCAGGAGGAGCCGCAGAGCCAGACTGGGTCAGCAGCCGAGGAGTGGTCGGAGGGGACCCAGTGGCACGGAGGGCGAGGGGAGCCACACCGAGGAGTCCTCAGCACCATCCACCTCAGCTGAGGACCACAGAAGCTCGGAGGATGACTCCCTTGTGGATGCGGGTGTCAGCAGCCACCACACCCCAGCTAGTGTAGCTGTCCCCGCCACCACCACCACCACCACCGCCCTCCCATCGGCTCCCATTCCCGAGGTCCGTGGAGGCTCCCATGTTCGGGAGCGTGTCTCCTTCGGGCCAGGCACCGCACCCCCTGCCCCTGTGTCCCCTGCTGCCCTGAGTGAGGAGTCTGTGTACCTCCTTCGCCAGCTCCATGTAGGGCAGACAGCGATGCTGAGTGTCCTCCATGCACACACCACTCTGTTGACTCAGCTGGTGTCGTTCATGGAGGGCATCTCATCGGGCATTTCTGCCCTACAGAGGGGCAATAGGTCCATGGACTCCTCCCTGACGGCAGCAGTGTCCCTCCTCCAACAGTCCCTCACCCCTCCTGCCTCTGCCCCATCCACACTCCAAAGCACCTTACCTGTCCCAAGCACACACACACCGGCACAGGCACACACCAGCACAGACACAAGCAGCACACAGACACACACGACAAAATCAAGACGCACACGCACGCACAGTCAGGGGACTGAAACCACACTCACAGGGGATGGGGCCCAGGCACACACACACGCATCCACAAGCACTGCGCAGTCCTCAGTTACCTCTCCCTCCAAAGCCCCTTCCCTTGCCTCACCTGCAACCCCAAAGACAAAGCGGGTCTTCCTCAGTGACCTCGGCCTCTTCCCCTCCGATCCAGCTGATACAGCATTCAGGGGAAGAGGAAGCCCACCCACACGGAGGGGAGTGCCCCTCGCCCCCGGACACCCTCCCCAGGCGCAGACCGACTGACGCCCCCATCCGCAAGTCCCCCCGGACCCGGAAGAGCAAGACCGCACCGCCGCCCTGCAGCTCAACCACCAAGTCTCCTTCCTCCATCCCTCAGGCCCCCACTCCACAGGTGCCCCCACCACACCCTGCCCCAGGTTCCCCCACCCACAGATACACCATCCCCAAAATGATCAGGCCTTCTCCCCCTGCCACTTGCTCTTCCGGCCCCACACCCCCAGCTGCGCTTGTCTGTGCCACTGGTGTGGAGACGGTGTCCTTCCCCTCTGTCCTGCCCACCTTACCTGATCCCCATTCTCCTCCCCTGGAGGTAGGCACTGCAGTGGAATCCACTACCACCCGGTCTGACTTGGGCACTGCAGTGGGGAACCTGTCCACTCTATCTGCACGGCCCACTGCAGTCGTGCCGGCACCCACACCATCTGACTCATGCCCCCCAGTTGTGCCGGCAAACACCATGTCAGACACCTCCACTGCAGTTGTCAGTGGCTCTCCAGCACCCACCACCCCTTCCCTGCCTCCTTCTGGTGAGCCCTGATCCTGTCCCTGCGGTGCCTGGCCTGCCCCCCCGTATGCCCCTCCGAGGGGATTGTCCCTGGTTTTCATCAGTGCAGGCATGCGTAGGGTGACATCTGCCACTGTCGCCCTGTTTTGACTTTCAGGATGGACTGGCCATTGGCCTTTGTTTCTTTTTCACTGGACTTCAACTTTTGAACCCACATATGCTGAATAAAGCAACTTTCTGTTCTCTAGTGGTTTTGCTTCTGATGTACATGATGTTGATGATGCTAACAATGCCCTTGCTGCAGTGATGGTGATATTTGGACTCATGAAAATGAAGTGTTACTGTGCAGGAACCCATGTGGTCCAGGGGGAATGTGTCCTATCCTGTAGTGTATCCATGTCATCCTTAGCAGCATCTGAGGGTGTCATGTTTTCAATATTTGGCAATGGGATTTCCTACTTACATTAGCAATGTCACATCTGTGGCTTCCACCCCTGCACATCTGTTGTGCTTAAACAACACAGAATCCGCGGGTCTAAAGTGTATATAGATAGAGAGTTTTTGACCAGCCAAAACTACATAAAATAATAACTGATAGGGGAAACTCAATTAAGAGGACGGATTCCCATCACCCACCGAAGTGGCATGCTTCATCATTTGGGATCTCCTCTCGGCTGCAAGCTGCTGCAACCAAGGAGCTACAACTCCTTTCTAAATGTAAAGGAGGAGCTCGCGGATGTTTTAAATCAGTAGTTTAGAGACACAATCGCTAAAGATTGATGGAGCATGAACAGTGTAAAGAAATAATTGTGCAGTGTACAAAGTAATTTAAAATTGACTAACATGAGAAAAATAAATTTATAAGGTATCTCGTGTATGTCAAGAGTTAAAAAGCAGTAAACGCGCGATCTGAATGAATGTGCGAACGCGCTAAAGGTGCGGTCTACATGTTTCAGCCAAAAAGGCTTTCTTCAGGACCAAGATGTGACTACTGCACTGTAGAAAAGGTGAAAAAGAACGATACAACCATATACCTGTGAGTAACACTGTATGATCACAGGTCTTGTTCTCCTATAAAGAGAAAACAGAAAATAGAATATGTATGTGATGGCTGGAAAGAAAACTTTTCTTTAATATACCTAGATCACATGAAGTTACAATGTGAAACTGTCATTATCCTAAAAATAGGTAAATGAAAAAACATCTTACCCGTATCAAATCGGGAGAGTACCTTCCGCTCCTGGCAACAACTCAGGGCGTGAGGCAACGCTCTGTAAATGAAAAAGACGAACACAACTCAAACTCTTAAAAGAATAAAAAACATGGTCGGGTAAAATTACCTAACCATGATGAGTATGTTTCCAAAATGTCAGTCTCATATGAATAAAGTGCCGCCTCTTAGAATGTTACAAGAACAATTGAGCCGGACGCTAAAAATAGCTTTAAAGTGATGATATAAAGCGTAATAATGGCAAACACAGCATACTGTGTACAGCATACTGGGTAAGTTTCCAATAGCAAAATAATCACAGTCTCCATGTCGAAAAATACAAGAAATAAGACAACGGAGCACTGTAACTAAAAAGTTGAGCATAATAAATATATGCTAGATAACCAAAAAGAGCTACTTTACTAGAATCTAGCGTGGTAACAAAATGCAAGACAGCGCTCAAATCACTCAAGCCTTGTAATCAAGAGTGTGGAGGAAAAGAACTGCTCGCTACCACTAACAGCGTGCTGCTGAGAAGACCACTAGTAAAACGGTCTCATTCAGGCTTACCTACTCCGTCGTTACCCCGGGCCGGATCCTGAGAGTCACTCGCGGTGACTGCCGGCCGGGGATGGAGGTTTAAATAGCAGTCAGTAGTTATTGGAAACTGACTTCAGGTGCGTAAAATGTGACGCATGTTGATGACACGCGACGCTCGACATATTAAAACTACCCAGAGCTGGGAATTGTAGTTTGTTTGCAGCTACGGCTGAGTGAAGTATGGCGCGTAAGAATAGCACATGACGCAAGACGTGTTAAAACTACAAGAAACTGGGAAATGTAGTTTATACCAACTGAATACCGAGTCAAGCGACTGCCTCGTTGTTCCTTTGTCACGAGTGACTCGTAAAAGTGCAGTAAACGCCAAGAACTATAAAAGAAGGCGTGTAAATCAACAAGATGTGACATATGTTGAGACTAAGCCAAGAGCTAAAAATGTGGTCTATCTCAACCAAATCTCGTGTGTAGAAACTAAGCCAGAAACTGGAAAAAGGTCTATCTCAACCAAATCTCAGTTTGAAAAAAGAAGGCAAATAACTGAATGCTCATATCAGTTCGAAAAATAGGACATGGACACACATATATAAAATACGTAAGTGCCCACAGAGCCATTGTATCACTATCAGACCCTCAGTAAAATGTATCAACGGTGCAGACAGCTACAGGCAATACCAAACTAGGAAAGGTGGCATTAAATCAGAGTCCAAGGAATATCATCGTTGAGCCCAACAACATGGCTACGTAACTTAAACACCCATCGTTGTTCTTTCTTAAACAAGAGTGTAGTTATATCAGTAACTTGTTTAGGTAGATGCGGTTGTTCAAGTATGGTCCATGTCATATCTTCTGGTCTGTGATTATTTTCCAAAAAATGACTGGTCAAACGTGTTGCTTGTTTTTTGCACCTAATGGTGCTCTTGTGTTCCATAATTCTCTGTTTGATTTTTCGTGTTGTCATGCCAACATATTGTTTCGAGCAAGGGCATGTGATTAAATAGATTACCCGCTCACTATTACAATTAGTGTGTCTAGTCTGCCTCCAAGGTCTCGAGGTCCCGATGTCTACCTCAGTGGTATGTCTAGTCTGGGGACAAACAGAGCAATTGCCGCACGGGTAATGTCCCTGCACGGCTGGTAAATTCCAAAGTGTATTGCTCACTGGTGCCGAGACATCTCTGGGTCGTGTGTGAACAAGACAATCACGTAAATTTTTACTACGTTTAAAGGAAAAAAGAGGGAGAGGTATCTTAACTTGCCCCACATTTAGGATACGCCAGTGTCTTCGTACAATCTTTTGAATCTGATTAGATTGCGTGCTAAAAGTGTTGACGCACGTGAGCCTAGTGAGGGAGGCTTCTGCACCGTGGGCTCTATAAGTGCCTCGCGATTGTTATTAGCAGCTCTTTTATATGACTGGCGTATTAACCTCTTGGGATATTTCCTTGCTTTCAGGTTTTGAGAGAGCACTGAAGCATGCTTTTTAAAATCTTCAGTAGAGGAACAGTTTCTACGCAACCGCAGAAATTGGCCAAATGGTAACCCCTCCCGTAAAGATTTAGGATGGAAGCTATCAAAGGTCAAAAGCGAATTTCTGGCCATGGGCTTGGTATACAATTCACTTTCAAGACCCGCAGGTGATGAATAAATGCGTAGGTCTAAAAATGGCAGACTTGTCTTGCTCGCATCCATAGTAAAGTTCAGATAGTTATTTTGGGCATTAAGCCAACCATGGAAAGTGTTAAGTGTGGTGAAATCGCCTCTCCAAATGACAAAAATATCATCTATGTAGCGTTTCCACTCAATGATATGTATACGGAAAGGATTGGCGTCCACCAAGACACAATGCTGTTCAAAAAGATGGACATAGAGGTTAGCCAAACTAGGGGCAAAAACACTGGTTAATGCCCAAAATAACTATCTGAACTTTACTATGGATGCGAGCAAGACAAGTCTGCCATTTTTATGGCCAGAAATTCGCTTTTGACCTTTGATAGCTTCCATCCTAAATCTTTACGGGAGGGGTTACCATTTGGCCAATTTCTGCGGTTGCGTAGAAACTGTTCCTCTACTGAAGATTTTAAAAGCATGCTTCAGTGCTCTCTCAAAACCTGAAAGCAAGGAAATATCCCAAGAGGTTAATACGCCAGTCATATAAAAGAGCTGCTAATAACAATCGCGAGGCACTTATAGAGCCCACGGTGCAGAAGCCTCCCCTCACTAGGCTCACGTGCGTCAACACTTTTAGCACGCAATCTAATCAGATTCAAAAGATTGTACGAAGACACTGGCGTATCCTAAATGTGGGGCAAGTTAAGATACCTCTCCCTCTTTTTTCCTTTAAACGTAGTAAAAATTTACGTGATTGTCTTGTTCACACACGACCCAGAGATGTCTCGGCACCAGTGAGCAATACACTTTGGAATTTACCAGCCGTGCAGGGACATTACCCGTGCGGCAATTGCTCTGTTTGTCCCCAGACTAGACATACCACTGAGGTAGACATCGGGACCTCGAGACCTTGGAGGCAGACTAGACACACTAATTGTAATAGTGAGCGGGTAATCTATTTAATCACATGCCCTTGCTCGAAACAATATGTTGGCATGACAACACGAAAAATCAAACAGAGAATTATGGAACACAAGAGCACCATTAGGTGCAAAAACAAGCAACACGTTTGACCAGTCATTTTTTGGAAAATAATCACAGACCAGAAGATATGACATGGACCATACTTGAACAACCGCATCTACCTAAACAAGTTACTGATATAACTACACTCTTGTTTAAGAAAGAACAACGATGGGTGTTTAAGTTACGTAGCCATGTTGTTGGGCTCAACGATGATATTCCTTGGACTCTGATTTAATGCCACCTTTCCTAGTTTGGTATTGCCTGTAGCTGTCTGCACCGTTGATACATTTTACTGAGGGTCTGATAGTGATACAATGGCTCTGTGGGCACTTACGTATTTTATATATGTGTGTCCATGTCCTATTTTTCGAACTGATATGAGCATTCAGTTATTTGCCTTCTTTTTTCAAACTGAGATTTGGTTGAGATAGACCTTTTTCCAGTTTCTGGCTTAGTTTCTACACACGAGATTTGGTTGAGATAGACCACATTTTTAGCTCTTGGCTTAGTCTCAACATATGTCACATCTTGTTGATTTACACGCCTTCTTTTATAGTTCTTGGCGTTTACTGCACTTTTTACGAGTCACTCGTGACAAAGGAACAACGAGGCAGTCGCTTGACTCGGTATTCAGTTGGTATAAACTACATTTCCCAGTTTCTTGTAGTTTTAACACGTCTTGCGTCATGTGCTATTCTTACGCGCCATACTTCACTCAGCCGTAGCTGCAAACAAACTACAATTCCCAGCTCTGGGTAGTTTTAATATGTCGAGCGTCGCGTGTCATCAACACGCGTCACATTTTACGCACCTGAAGTCAGTTTCCAATAACTACTGACTGCTATTTAAACCTCCATCCCCGGCCGGCAGTCACCGCGAGTGACTCTCAGGATCCGGCCCGGGGTAACGACGGAGTAGGTAAGCCTGAATGAGACCGTTTTACTAGTGGTCTTCTCAGCAGCACGCTGTTAGTGGTAGCGAGCAGTTCTTTTCCTCCACACTCTTGATTACAAGGCTTGAGTGATTTGAGCGCTGTCTTGCATTTTGTTACCACGCTAGATTCTAGTAAAGTAGCTCTTTTTGGTTATCTAGCATATATTTATTATGCTCAACTTTTTAGTTACAGTGCTCCGTTGTCTTATTTCTTGTATTTTTCGACATGGAGACTGTGATTATTTTGCTATTGGAAACTTACCCAGTATGCTGTACACAGTATGCTGTGTTTGCCATTATTACGCTTTATATCATCACTTTAAAGCTATTTTTAGCGTCCGGCTCAATTGTTCTTGTAACATTCTAAGAGGCGGCACTTTATTCATATGAGACTGACATTTTGGAAACATACTCATCATGGTTAGGTAATTTTACCCGACCATGTTTTTTATTCTTTTAAGAGTTTGAGTTGTGTTCGTCTTTTTCATTTACAGAGCGTTGCCTCACGCCCTGAGTTGTTGCCAGGAGCGGAAGGTACTCTCCCGATTTGATACGGGTAAGATGTTTTTTCATTTACCTATTTTTAGGGTAATGACAGTTTCACATTGTAACTTCATGTGATCTAGGTATATTAAAGAAAAGTTTTCTTTCCAGCCATCACATACATATTCTATTTTCTGTTTTCTCTTTTATAGGAGAACAAGACCTGTGATCATACAGTGTTACTCACAGGTATATGGTTGTATCGTTCTTTTTCACCTTTTCTACAGTGCAGTAGTCACATCTTGGTCCTGAAGAAAGCCTTTTTGGCTGAAACATGTAGACCGCACCTTTAGCGCGTTCGCACATTCATTCAGATCGCGCGTTTACTGCTTTTTAACTCTTGACATACACGAGATACCTTATAAATTTATTTTTCTCATGTTAGTCAATTTTAAATTACTTTGTACACTGCACAATTATTTCTTTACACTGTTCATGCTCCATCAATCTTTAGCGATTGTGTCTCTAAACTACTGATTTAAAACATCCGCGAGCTCCTCCTTTACATTTAGAAAGGAGTTGTAGCTCCTTGGTTGCAGCAGCTTGCAGCCGAGAGGAGATCCCAAATGATGAAGCATGCCACTTCGGTGGGTGATGGGAATCCGTCCTCTTAATTGAGTTTCCCTATCAGTTATTATTTTATGTAGTTTTGGCTGGTCAAAAACTCTCTATCTATATACACTTTAGACCCGCGGATTCTGTGTTGTTTATGTACTTGGTTTGGGGATTTATCCGCGCAGGTCTTTAAATATTCCCTTGGACCCCTTTCTTATCTAGTAGTTATTGCATCTGTTGTGCTTGCCATTGTTCAATTAGTCTACTTCCCTGACCGTGTGGCCATCTCCACTGGACATGCAGGTTTGGGCATCAATTGGGAAGGACTCATCTGTGTTGTCAGTGCAACTTGCTATACATGTGTGTTGGATCTGTGCTGATGATTTCGTTGACACTCCCATGACCAGGCTGATGTGACGGGAGCCTTCATTTGGTGCTAATTGTTGACTGTGTGACCAAGTGTTCTGCTGACATGATGGAGCCCTACTGAGGCAACATATGGCACAGCTTTCCTCACACAGGAGTGGAGTCCCCTCATGGCAGTGTGTACTCCTGTGACATCGCCTGCGTCCAAGGTGTGTGTTGTATGAGCATGTCTGTGTGTTCACTTCCATTTTGCTGTGCATGCTGGGATCCCTAGTGATGTTCCTGTTTGATGCTTGCTGAGTTGACCTATGTTCCCCCAAAGTCTTCTCCCTGGGTTCTCTGTGATGTGGGTGCATGGCACATTACTGGTCATCAGGGTGTCACCCATAGGTGTGTTTGCTGTCAGGGCTGAGTTTGTGGGCAGACGCAGATGGGACACAGTCAGGATTCCCCTTGGCACTTGTTGTTTACACCTGTCATGTAATTTCCAGTTTGTGTTAGCTTACAGTGATTGTGACACGTTGTGTGTGTGACTGCTGGCACTCCTCAGGGTCAGGGCTGCAATGTTGGTAGTTGTCTATGTGTGTTCTTTGTGGGTGACCTTGGCTTCTTCATTGGTGTGGGACTGTGGCTGGGATCCCATTGGTTGGTGTGGTATTGCCGTCATGTCCATGTACAGTGTAGTGTGCAGTGTGTCAGACATTCAGGAGTCTTGTTGAGTGGCCATGTGTGATGTGTTTCTGCACCTTGGTTCCCACCACCACCCATGGGATTGTCATGGGTGCATGTGCAATGTCACCAGTGCATGTGAGCTTCGCTGCTGCACATTGTTGGAGGTCGAGGTGTGTGGTGTTGCGTGTGTGCAGATGAGAGTTGTTGCCCGGCTAGACCCCTGCCTCCATGTTGGCCTTGGCTTACTGGCCGTGCTGATTGATTTGTGCTTGTGTAGGTGTGATGGTAGTTTGTTGCTCAGGACACATGACTGTGTTTCACAGTGTGAACGACATCTAGCTTTGTCATCACAGTGGGATTGTCATGCAGCACAGGGTCACCATATTGTGGGGACCCTGGGGGTAGTGCTGTGGTGTGTCTGTGTCTTGCTGTGTCTGTTGCTGTTCCTACATGCTTGTGTGACATGTGTGATTTGTGCTCCCTCTCATCTAACGATGCCTGATTGCCCACATAGGGGATTTGGATCCATGAGTTACCTTTGTGTGGCACTGTATGCGCATCTGTGTAATTGGTATTCAGGCCTCATCATGTGTTGTGTGGTTGCCTGGGGACACTGGCACCCCCTCACCTGTTGTGTTTGATGTGCAGTGTGGGTCTGCCTGTTTGTGTTTGTGCATCTGCACCACTGCATTGGCATATCTTTAGTGTGCCATTGGCTGTATGTTGTTTGGTGGGTTTCCCCTGCTGTCCCTGGGACTCCTAGGTCATCAGTCAGCACAATGATCATTATTTGTGTGTCCCATTGCTGCCATGGTATGGTATCTGTTCACCTCACATCTACAGTCTCCACAGGGTATCTGCATTTGTGTGCCCATTGGTGCAAATATGTGGGTCTACATTCTGATGGTCACTTCTGTCATTGTGTCATTGATGAATGTTGACAGTGTCAGCCCTCATGGGTGATGTTTGTCTGCACATGGCCAATGGTATGTCTTATTTGCACTGCAGTGTTTGCCTCCCCCAATCTATGTTGCTATGGGACACAAGCACTACTTTGCCACTGATGTGTTTGTTGTTCTGTGACCAGGAATCATCCATGCAGTTTGGCAGTTGCAGCTTTTTCAATGTCAACACTTACATTTTGGTCACTGTGATGATGGGGGTTTGGACCCTATTGCCACAATGTTCAAGATGTGCTTCAGCTATGGGCCCCACACTTACATTTTGGTCACTGTGATGATGGGGTTTAGACCCCATTGCCACAATGTTCAAGATGTGCTTCAGCTATGGGCCCCACACTTACATTTTGGTCACTGTGATGATGGGGCTTTAGACCCCATTGCCACAATGTTCAAGATGTGCTTCAGCTATAGGCCCCACACTTACATTTTGGTCACTGTGATGATGGGGGTTTAGACCCCATTGCCACAATGTTCAAGATGTGCTTCAGCTATGGGCCCCACACTTACATTTTGGTCACTGTGATGATGGGGGTTTAGACCCCATTGCCACAATGTTCAAGATGTGCTTCAGCTATGGACCCCACACTTACCTTTTGGTCACTGTGATGATGGGGGTTTGGACCCCATTGCCACAGTGGTCATGGTCTGCTTGCATTGTGGAGGCCACACACATTTATGTGTGACACATGTGATAGGGGGTCACATTGTATGTTCAAAGTCATGTTCAGTGTTGTAGGCATTTGACACAGTCTACACACGCTTGTCATGGTGTTGGGGGATGTCTTTATGTTGCATTCTTTATGTTGGTGTGTGCTTGTTGTGTCATGTATTAGCCATCCTATGAGTGGGGGTGTTGTTGGTGGTAGGCATCCAGCCCCCCATGGGTAGAGGTGGTAGTAGTGGTAGGCATCTGGCACCCCTGGGTAGGGGTGGTAGTAGTGACAGGCATCCAGCCCCCATGGGTAGAGGTGGTAGTAGTGACAGGCATCCAGCCCCCCATGGGTAGGGGTGGTAGTAGTGGTAGGCATCTGGCTCCCCCTGGGTAGAGGTGGTAGTAGTGGTAGGCATCTGGCACCCCCTGGGTAGGGGTGGTAGTAGTGGTAGGCATCTGGCACACCCTGGGTAGAGGTGGTAGTAGTGGTAGGCATCTGGCACCCCCTGGGTAGGGGTGGTAGTAGTGACAGGCATCCAGCCCCCCATGGGTTGAGGTGGTAGTAGTGACAGGCATCCAGCCCCCCATGGGTAGAGGTGGTAGTAGTGGTGGGCAGAGGTGGTAGTAGTGACAGGCATCCAGCCCTCCATGGGTAGAGGTGGTAGTAGTGACAGGCATCCAGCCCCCCATGGGTAGAGGTGGTAGTAGTGACAGGCATCCAGCCCCCTATGGGTAGGGGTGGTAGTAGTGGTAGGCATCTGGCACACCCTGGGTAGAGGTGGTAGTAGTGGTAGGCATCTGGCACCCCCTGGGTAGGGGTGGTAGTAGTGGTAGGCATCTGGCACACCCTGAGTAGAGGTGGTAGTAGTGACAGGCATCCAGCCCCCCATGGGTAGAGGTGGTAGTAGTGGTGGGCATCCAGCCCTCCATGGGTAGAGGTGGTAGTAGTGACAGGCATCCAGCCCCCCATGGGTAGAGGTGGTAGTAGTGACAGGCATCCAGCCCCCTATGGGTAGGGGTGGTAGTAGTGGTAGGCATCTGGCACACCCTGGGTAGAGGTGGTAGTAGTGGTAGGCATCTGGCACCCCCTGGGTAGGGGTGGTAGTAGTGGTAGGCATCTGGCACACCCTGAGTAGAGGTGGTAGTAGTGACAGGCATCCAGCCCCCATGGGTAGAGGTGGTAGTAGTGGTGGGCATCTGGCACCCCTGGGTAGAGGTGGTAGTAGTGACAGGCATCCAGCCCCCCATGGGTAGAGGTGGTAGTAGTGACAGGCATCCAGGCCCCCATGGGTAGAGGTGGTATTAGTGGTAGGCATCTGGCACCCCCTGGGTAGGGGTGGTAGTAGTGGTAGGCATCTGGCACCCCCTGGGTAGAGGTGGTAGTAGTGACAGGCATCCAGCCCCCTATGGGTAGAGGTGGTAGTAGTGGTGGGCATCTGGCACCCCTGGGTAGAGGTGGTAGTAGTGACAGGCATCCAGCCCCCCATGGGTAGAGGTGGTAGTAGTGGTAGGCATCAAGCACCCCTGGGTAGGGGTGGTAGTAGTGGTAGGCATCTGGCACCCCCTGGGTAGAGGTGGTAGTAGTGACAGGCATCCAGCCCCCCATGGGTAGAGGTGGTAGTAGTGGTGGGCATCTGGCACCCCTGGGTAGGGGTGGTAGTAGTGGTAGGCATCTGGCACCCCTGGGTAGAGGTGGTAGTAGTGACAGGCATCCAGCCCCCATGGGTAGAGGTGGTAGTAGTGGTGGGCATCTGGCACCCCTGTGTAGGGGTGGTAGTAGTGGTAGGCATCTGGCACCCCTGGGTAGAGGTGGTAGTAGTGACAGGCATCCAGCCCCCCATGGGTAGAGGTGGTAGTAGTGGGGGCATCTGGCACCCCCTGGGTAGGGGTGGTAGTAGTGGTAGGCATCCAGCCCCCCATGGGTAGAGGTGGTAGTAGTGGTAGGCATCTGGCACCCCCTGGGTAGAGGTGGTAGTAGTGACAGGTATCCAGCCCCCCATGGGTAGAGGTGGTAGTAGTGGTAGGCATATGGCACCCCTGGGTAGGGGTGGTAGTAGTGGTAGGCATCCAGCCCCCATGGGTAGAGGTGGTAGTAGTGGTAGGCATCTGGCACCCCCTGGGTAGGGGTGGTAGTTGTGGTAGGGCATCCAGCCCCCATGGGTAGAGGTGGTAGTAGTGGTAGGCATCTGGCACCCCCTGGGTAGGGGTGGTAGTAGTGACAGGCATCCAGCCCCCCATGGGTAGAGGTGGTAGTAGTGGCAGGCATCCAGCCCCCCATGGGTAGAGGTGGTAGTAGTGGTAGGCCTCTGGCACCCCCTGGGTAGGGGTGGTAGTAGTGGTAGGCATCTGGCACCCCCTGGGTAGAGGTGGTGGTAGTAGTGACAGGCATCCAGCCCCCCATGGGTAGAGGTGGTAGTAGTGGTGGGCATCTGGCACCCCCTGGGTAGAGGTGGTAGTAGTGACAGGCATCCAGCCCCCCATGGGTAGAGGTGGTAGTAGTGGTAGGCATCTGGCACCCCCTGGGTAGGGGTGGTAGTAGTGGTAGGCATCTGGCACCCCCTGGGTAGAGGTGGTAGTAGTGGTAGGCATCTGGCACCCCCTGGGTAGGGGTGGTGTTAGTTGTTGGCATCCAGACCCCTATGTGTATATGTGGCATTGGTGATGGCCATCCCGCCCCTATGGTGCTGCTGTTGCTGGTGTAAGTAATTTCTGCATCCCTCTGTGTGTGTGTGATATGTCGGGTACGTGTGGTTTGTTTGTGTGGTGGGTGTCTGACTTACCTTCTGCGCCGTACGCGTCCGTGCCTGTTCCGGTAATAGATGTAGAATATTGGTAGGATCGGCACGATGGGATTCATGGTTGGTCTCGTCTCGCTCGTCTTTGTCGTTGCTTCGCCTCGTCCTCGTGGCTGGCGTGTTCGTCTCGTAGCCGTGGATCGCCTTGTGGCGCGAACCGGAGCTTATGTGCGCCTCTCCGGATGCTTAGACGTGCCGTGCGTAGCGACGGGTTCGGGCGCGTACGGAAAGCGCATCGTACTTGTCCGGCCGGACGGGGCTCTAGTTTTGGCTTCCGAGCGACTCGATTCTGCGTTTCCGGATCCGGCTCGGTCGGAGAACAGGACCTGGATTGGGTGAGTACGACTGGGTTGGAATCTATGCAGTTGTGCGCATCGTACTTGCTCGTTCGGAAGAATGTGCGAGTCGGTCGGGAAACAGGCATTCGCCAGGCTTTTTTCCCGGCCGAATGGTGTTGGGTGCGCCTCCGGCCGAGATCGGAATCGGCCCCTCAGTATCATATAAATGTGTCACGAAGGTCATGGTGGCATAGTTAAAACTAAACAAAGAATAAAACAATGGTATTGGTGGCCAGGTATGGATTTGTCAATTGAGAGAATTGTAAGGAACTACGTGTGGTGTGCCAACTCTGATAAAACTTTAACAACTTTAAAACCTGTCATGTCAGAACCAATTATTCCCAGACTACCTTGGCACACCATGGCCATTGATATTATGGGACCTATTGGTTCTCAAAGCAAATATATATTGTCACTCATAGATATTTTCTCAAGATGGCCAGTACTTAAAATTGTTGAAAAAGTGAATTCTGAAGAGGTCATTAAATTTTTAGACAGCGTCTTTGTGAGTGAAGGTCTTCCAGCACTACTCATCAGTGATAATGGAGTCCAATTCACTTCTAAAATTGCAAAGGATTATTTTGTAAATGTGGGCATAAAGCATTGCACCACTTCTTTATATAATCCAAGTGGAAATGGCATGATTGAACGCTTTAATAGGGTTCTTAAAAATGCAATACAATCAGCCATTATCAACAAATGTAATTGGGAGGTACAATTATTTAAAACTCTTTGGATGTACAGAACTACCCCACATGACGCTTTAGAAGTATCACCATTTGAGGTTATGAGAGGGAGAAGTGTCAGAACTAAATGTAATCCTGAGTGGTTATTTAATTTTTCTAAACCATGTATTCCAGTAGAAGTTTTAAGATCAAGGATTGAGAGGAAACATCTTAAGAACAAAGAGGTTTATGATCTCAAACACGGAACAAAAGTATGTGACATTAAGATTGGAACTTGGGTCAAAGTTAAGAAACCATGGAAGGTAAGGAAAGGGGAAAGTTAATATTCTGAACCTATGAAAGTCGTGAGAGTTTTACGCAATGCAGTTCAACTAAATGATGGAAAAGTGTGGAATCTTAAACGCATTGCTGTGTGTTGGACTTGGCCCTTTTTCCCTGAATTTTTCGCTTTTCCCCCTAGCCTTTTTACTGACATGGTGTGTCTGAACTGAAAATAATAAATGCTGTGCAATGGTGTACGCACCTTTATTTCCACCATTGTAGAAATGCACCTTTGTAAAATGTTACTTTTAAAATGGACGCCCTTCCTGTCTGCACATGTGCCGCCTGTCTGAGGTGAGTTGGCGGTCTAGTTGTCTGTTTCCCAGCACCCCCAGCTTTTGGAGGGAAGCCTGGCACCCAGGGTGCTCTACACCTCCCCTAAACCAGTTGGGACCGGTTTCCCAGGGAACCTTCCAGAAGCTTCCAGACCTTCCTGGTAGGTGGGGTGAGGGGGCTGTGCCTCCATGTGCTCAGACTGAGCGTGGACCTGAATGAGAGGGGACACTCTGCCAGGAGGTACCGCCACATTGGGCCTGTGTGCTGGCCCCTGTGCCCATCTGCACCCTCCGCTGTCCACAGGGCCAGTGAGAGCCCTTTACTGGAGTGAAGACTGCTGTGTCAGGAGGAGTGCCACTTTATGGGAGATGACTGCTTCTAGGAGCTGCTGTCCTGTTCTGATGAGTACCCACTGCCTGCTGATCTTGCCCAGTATTGCCTGCCTGCTCTCCTGCCGTCCTAAGCCCAGCACCTGGTGAGCACTATATCTTACTGCCAGCTGCCTGCTGCCTAGCACCCTGTGAGCACGTGGTCTGCCCAGGAGAAGAGAGGAGCTGATGCCTGCAGTGCTGTGCTGCTAAAGCGCTATAACTGTGCCACAGGGGAAGAGGAGCGCTGCAACTTTATTTTGTGGGACTTAAACCTTATTCCTGCACCAGGAGAGCGCTGCCTCCAGCCCTGCCCAGGAGAAGAAGGTGCGTGGGTCCTGCAGCGCTGGGCTGCCGGAGTGCCATATTTGCATTGACTGTGCTCTGCTTGCTGCGAGAGCGCTATAACTGTGCCCAGCAGAAGAGGAGCGCTACATTTGAAGTGACTGACCATCCCTGCCTGCTGGCTAGCACCTGGAGAAGAAGAGCGCTTTATCTTATTGCCCAGGAGGTGAGGAGCTGACATCTGCAGCGCTGTGCTGCGAGAGGGCTATATTTCCAGTGACTGTGCCTTCCTGCCTGCTCCCTAGCGCCTCGGGAGGGCTATATTTCATTGCCAGTGAAGGGGAGCGCTACCACTTTATGGTGTGGGACCTAGCGCTTTGTGGGCGCTACAACCTAATTCTCAGCCCAAGAACTTTCCTGCCGCCTAGCGCCTCGTGAGCGCTATATGTAAATTGCCAAGGAGGAGTCCTGCGGCAGAGGGGGCCCGAGGCACATTGTCGGTGCCTGCCCCTCCGCGCTGCTGACGAGGAGAAGGCTCCGCTGAGGGTGAAGCCAGGAGAGGTCCCAGAAGCGGGACCTGTCGGAGCACATTGCCGGTGCCCGGAGACTGCAGAGACATCCAGAGGGGGCTCAGACTGCCGGTGAGTGGGGCTCAGTCATCCTGTGGTTGGGGGTATGTCGGGGCACATTGTCGGTGCCCGCCCCGGTGCCAGTATTCTTTGGAGGGCATTGGTTGTGTTTAGAGTCCCATAGGAGGGGGCTCCAACGTGCCCAGTACTTGTTTCCTCCCTCAGCTGCACGACAGAGGCATTTTGGGAAATTCTAGAGTCCCAGAAGAGGGGCTCCACCGTGCCAGTGTTCTTGTGGGCAGATTCCTGTTAGAGCCCGGAGTGGGGCTCCCATCGCTGCATTGTTGGTGCCAGTGCTTGTTGGGTTTACCCAGCTACCCCGCAGGACAGGGGGCAGCTGCCACGCATTGGGGACATTGGATTACCCAGAAGGGAAAGAGAGAGGAGTGAGGGACCCTCCTACCCTAGCGCTTTGCGCACCTTTGTTTTTGCCGCCCTTGCAGCCAACCCTGACTGTGTGGGACATAGGGCATTTGAGCCCCCGAGAGAGGCCAGTTGGCCTGGGGCCAGTCTCAGTGTTGTGCCCCCGACTGGGGTGAACTGCAGTTATGCTGGCGAGGCCTATTGCCCCATATGATTTATGGCATAATAGGGTTGCATAATGCATTTGTACCTAGGATGCTACTTAAAGCTTTTCCCTCAGGTTTGCAGTGCTGATGGTAGGCCTATTGGGTTCCTGCGGAGGAGGAGCCACATGCTAAATGTGTTTCTATGCCCTATGTTCACATGTTTTATGCCCCAGGCTCAGGATGTGCCTAGTGTGCTTTTATACCTAATACTAATGATAATCTTTCCCCCGCAGGCTTATATCGTTGGAGTCCTGCCTAATGTTGCATCTATGCTTATGATTATGCCAATGCTAATGGGCATGTTTAATGTGATGTTCACAGGTCTATGCCTACTGTGGTTGTTCCGGCCTAATGCTCTATGTTACTGATAATGTTTTTCCCCTAAGGCTGACTGCTGATGGTTTTGCATTCAATGTTAATGCTTTTTCCCCAATGCCGGACGACGTCTTTATGCCTCAGGTGACGCCTCATGGCCTGCAAGCATGTTTTCCTTTCAGGTCTGATGCCAATGTGTCCTAATGCTGATGGACTTTACATTTATTCTTTCTTTGTCCTGGTGATGGTTCTGGCAGCGGCCCGATTGGCCCTGCCTTGTAAATAGTCCCCCTGTGAACTGCTACCCGGTGCCGGTTGGCACAGTTATCTGCACCTGTGATAATATCCTAACATGTTCTGCTTAATACATATGCTGTTTTTTTCCACCTAACCTGGTGTGGTCTCCTTTTGTAGTGTGCCTGGTGTGTCGCCTGTGAGTGTGCTGCGCAGATGCTTTACACATTTCCTCCGGAGTTTGGCCCGCCCGCTCTGCACCACGCTACCCGTTTCTAACACTGTGTTAAAAAGTAACATTGATTTGTATACCAACAGTAAGGAACAACATTGTTCTCTCTCAAGACGTAATGCACAGAACTATGATTCTGATGATGACATTGTTAACAACGATAATTTGGAAAACTTTAATAGTAACATTCCCAATGTCCATACTGAAGCTAGCATGGATCATGTTGAACCTGAGTCTTTTTGTTGGAAAGGATAACATGGTTGATGTTAGTAATGAAAGTGTGGATGTTGGAGAAGCCAGTAATGTAAATATAGATGTTGATGGAAGAAGCCGATGTGCACGCAATCGCATTAAACCTAAATGGTTATCTGATTTTGTCTGTGATGACCATACTGGTTAATATTTTGTCTATGATGACTATACTGGTTAATATTATTATTATTTTTTCTCTTTATTTAAATATTCATTAAGGGGGAAGATGTGTTGTGTATTTCTCTTTAAACTATTGTATATTTCTCGTGCTTATCTCGTAGCTGCTGCACGAGCATTGTATTTTTATTTAATATGTATGTTCCATTCTTGTAACGTTTCTCCTTGGCAACCAGCATTCTGGTCTTGGTTTGCTGAGGAGAAGCATTGAAGATGGTGTGCTCCATTGGTGTTTCAATGCTTGAATAAATGTACTAAATTTACATGGATTTGGTGTGCTTTCTACTCAACACGTGGGCCTGTAGGAGGAGGGAGCTACAAGTCTGCATTGTTTGCCTACTTTATATCCCTCACAGTATTATGCTGTCCTTCTTGCTGATTATTATAGGCAAAAAATAAGATAAGGAAAAATATAAGGACTTTTTTTGATAATCTTCGGTAGACAGCTGATTGATGGTGGATGCTATGGCCATAGTTAGGAAGTGCAGAGAGGGCAAGAGCGAGGTAATACCGGAGTAATGTAATAGAGCAAAGTGATCCTACTTTTGAAGTGCTTTCTTGCAAAGCAGCAGGAGTTTAGTTGTCTTAATTGAAGACTTAGGTCAATCTTCACATGTTGGGCTTGAGGTGTTTAGTCGCAAACTGCTCATGGGATGCCAGACAATCGGACTTACGCTCCTCCAGGGGCACCTCTCCCATCATATCCGGTGACCCCACAGGTGCTTCTCATCCCCCTCCCTCGGCTGCTGACCGCAGTGGCATAACAACAGCCGCCGCAGCCCTGTGCTGCGGGGGACCCGGAGCTCCTGGGGGCCCCTCAAGCACTGTGCACTGGTAGCGACTGAGAGCTCCTGACTTGGTCCTGAGCATAGGGAGCCCCCTCCAAGCACTTTTCAGGGGGGGCCCCTTGAGTTTGGTTACAATACATGCCAACATTTTAGAAGAGGAGAGATTTTAGAAGTGGGAGATTTTAGAAAAATAATCAGGAGAATGTACTTCTCATATTGACTATTTGGAGGCCTGAATTGGGTCTGTTGTCATGTATAGGACTTGAAAGTGTGCTGCTGCAGGACAGAATATCAGAAATGCAGATACACATTTTTTTCCCCTTACTTATCAGGAGCATGGAGACAGAGAGCGGTTGATAAAAATGCTGTGCACTGGCCTGCAGGAGCAGGTTACTGGCAGTGAATACTACGATTCTCACTAGACAAGTCCCAGTCAGCAGAAGCTCACAAATCGGGTTTTTGAATGCAGGAATCAGGAGGTGGGAGACTAGCCTTGAAAATCATTAGCCTCCCACCTGAATCAGGAGGTTTGACATGTATGCATTACGCCACTACTGCCAAGGCTCGCCAGTGGCCTCCGCTATTGGACTCCGACCACAACCCGATGAGAGGGCCTTTGGGGGGGCCTCAGCAGTGTGGGGTAATCCGGGAATTAGGGGAGCTGGATGTGAAGCTCAGCTGATCAAGTGATAACCGGTCACGGCACAAGCCCCTTGGCTGCCTCCGTGGACCTTGCCTTCACCTTCTTGCATACACATCAGGGGATACATTCAATCAAACACATGAGAGATAAGGGGTATATTTAAGATGGCTTCACAGTGACTCCCATGGGAGGAAGGAACCAGTACCAGTAGGTTGACGGCGAGAAACGCACCTTGGTGTAGTAAGTGGGTAGTGGTGGGAGCAATACTGTCCACTTTTGAACATTGAGAACCTTTAAATACAGTAGGTTTTCTATTTCAATGTAGCAGGATTGACAATCCCTTTCTCTCCCCTATAGTGTGTGACTACAGAGGTTGCTGAGCCCTTCCTCCATTTGGCCCACATGACCCTTAATTAGGGTAAGAGTGTGTGAGCTGGTCTCACAGCATGAAACGTTGTGTGTGAAACACGAGTGCAGTGTCACACCTACATTGCATGCAGTAGATGCCCACAACGTAATTGAAGGTTACCTGGTCCTGAATTATCAGCCTATAAAATGTCAATTGTAATGCACATTTGTTACTAATGTCTTTCAGGTATCAAGGGACAGGGAATGTAGGGTGGCGACAAGGGTTAAACCACCAACATAGTGGCATTTGCATTGTATATTTGCTACCGGAGGATCGGATATCCATCCTGATGAATGCCAAGGACTTAGAGCCGCTAGGCAGAAACATGTTGAAAGTTTAGTGGGGCTGGGCTACAAGTTCCCCTATTTCCTACATTTCGTTTTTAATACTAAGTGGTATCCTATACTGTATAAAAGTCAGACGAGATTACCACATTAGTTTTTAAGTATATATTTTTTCATAGATCCGTATTTAGTAAAGAGGGCGTAGACCTGCTCTTCATCAAACCGGATTTTTGAAGAGTGTGGGGAGTCTTATGATGAAGCATGACACCTGGTGGTGTGGGAGGACATCCCGCCACATTTTTGTGTATGTCTAGGAGCAGGCTGATACAACATGAATATATTACATAATGTGATAGATTAGAACAAGTCTAAAGAAAATCACTCAGTGGCTTTTTTGTGTATAACAGACTGGCACCAATCTCAGTGGGAGAGGGAACTGCCCCAGAACTGGTTTAGTGTGACCCAAGGGGAGGGGATGTCTATTTCCATAGCCACATCTCTGGGTGGGCACTGGAAGCTCTGACCAACTGAAGAAAGGTTCTGCTATGTTCGATTTAGGAAAAGAGGGGCACTGTGGGATAGCTTACAGTAAGACACACAAGAAGTGCTGAAAAAGTCATTAGGGTCGCCCCTAGGAACGTTTACCACATTGGTTATGGAGGGGGCAGGAGTCACCTCCACCCACTGGGTTGTGCCAGGCATAAATTTGGCACCCACAGTACCCTCCTCAGATCATTTTCTGGACCTGTGGCAGAACAGAAAAGGAAACGTCTTGCTGGTTGTGACCTGAGAATAGCCAAGAAGACTGCAACTGCTCTTCCTCTTGTACCGAGCACAAAGAAATGGACTCTGAGGGTCATAAGGTCCTGTTTGGGCTACAGGGACACAACAAGTTTCAAGAGGCCTGCCCTGAACTCTGCTGAAGTGAGTCTTGGAACTCAAGTGATGTCCCCAAAGTCCTGAACCATTGGCTGGTGTCAAAGTATACACCTCCTAACATATCTTGAAACCTGGAATTTAGAAATATTAGCTCTAAAAACGAATAGGGGACCAGGACCAACCTGCCAAGCTGATCTGACAAAGGTGCATTGTTCTTGGGACAAAGATTCTGGTAGCTCCTGCTAAGTTCTTCTCCGCAGCAGCAAATCCAATTCAGAGCCGCCTCAAGAAAATGGTATCTGGCCTTGTGGAGCCCTCTTCGCCTACAGCCTTGCCCCACTGGAAGAATCAGAGATCCATAAAAGTGACTAAGCTGATCCTCAATGGACGACAAAGTTGGGAAAAGTATTCAGCCAATGAAGTATGTCTCTGGGTACTAAATAAAATCTCTCTTGTAAAATTCAATGGTTTCACCAAGACCTCGTCCAGAGGCTATCCAACAATGTGGAGTCCTCTTCCGCCACAGCCTGCTGCCTTGCGCCACTGAGGAATAAGTCCGAAGATAAAACTTCTGACCAGGTTGAACCTGGATTCCAGTTTGTTAAAGTGCTTCACTTATAATTCACGTAACAGTTGTGGAGTATGCATATTAGAAGCTAGTGCCCTAAGGTAACTATAACTCGCACCCCATGCAAGTTTTCTCATCAATAATTTCATTGCAAATATTGCTGTGATATTATTCATGATTTGATAGAAGATATCATGAGTTATATGTGGAGTAATATAAACTTCCTTCCACATACAAACGATCAGTCTCAGATGAGGGAACTACCTATGGCTGCTTAAAGGTTCTCTTATTAATCACAGTTTGCTGAAATGTTTTTATTGAATTGTTGCAAACACTATATTTTTCCAAAATGCTCGTTTAGAGCCTTGTGAGCATCTCGCACCCTGAGAGGTCAGTTGATCTATGGCCTCTGCTCCCTTGGAGGATGACTGGCTGCCATATTTAGATATCCCCGTCGGACAGGTGCTGATCTCTGTGCCGATGTGGTGGCTCCTTCGAAGATACTGATCCATTACCAAGCAGGTGTCATGTTTGATGCGCCTGCTCTGCAAACTTTTTTCGTTTTCTGTAAACAATCTTCCAAAGCAGGGTTTGTTTTCAGGAAAATTAAACAACGGGCATGGCGCTCAGGGAGTTTTCTCCCTGAGCATGGTGGCCTCTGTACGTTTTCTCTGCTCGTGGCCACGTAGGGAAAACAAGTGACAGACCTTCTCACCCTAAACAGAGCGGGGCAAGTACCACTGTGACCAGGCAGGCCTGTGGAGGGCAGGCTCACAGGTCAAGGGCTTACATTGGCAAAGCTATCTGGGACTCTGCTGGTTAAAACCCAGTGCTTCCCCACATTCTAAATATAGTGGTGGGACCACAAATTTGGGAGGGCAGGAGAACTATCGATTTATAGTGACTAACCCTAAATTAACCCTTACTTTTCAAACCAGTAGTACATGCCCAGTATGGTTTATCACCTAGTAATTAATGAAGACATAGTCCTGCAATTGATAAGTGTGGAAGTCTTCTAAGCTTTAAATTTCACAAATGTCACCCTCAATATTTTATGAGCACAAACCTAATTCTAACCATAAGGCACTCATTACGCTATGTGCAGGCTTCTGGTATTTGCCCTCTAAATTGTTTCACTCCCGTAGACAGTCAATAAGGGACAGGATACATTTGTGCAATACTTTGGTAGCCACATTTCATTATGGAACATCAGACAAATTTCTGTAAGCTTGGTTACACTTTTAATAGCACCCTTAGAGGTGAGTGCTAATGCTTGTACCATTTGCAAGTGAGGTTTCCAGGAAAATATGTGATTAAACTTTATACCCAGGAAAGTACTTTGGTGTCAACTCCACTACCCACACCTGAGTTTCACATACTGGTCAACAGGTGTTACACCCACTACCTCGTTAATGTATTATGCATAATGTAGCCTCCGTTCATTACAAGAACGGAGGCTACATTATGCATAATCTTTTAATGCAGTCTCCAAGCAGCCGCATACATCACAATATTAAAAGGTTCCAGAAAAGAATATTGGCAACGTATAAAAGGCATGAGCCATCAACAATCTGCCTCTTTTAAATGCGGCTCTGAGCAGATAAGTTGATCTTTATTTCCTCTACATATCTTACTGTATTATCTTATCTAACTTTTGCCTTTATATATCTTTTGTGGTTTAACCCCACCCCTGCCTCCATACCGATCTCCAATCTATGGAGATCCACCACCCCCCCCTTCCTTTGATTTCAATCTCTGGTTTCACTAGATTCTAGCGCCTATTTCGCTGTTGTTCACTTATTTCTTTCACATTCCTGGCAAGTAAGTATTGTCTTTCCTTTTCCAGATTTGCTTATTATTTTTCTCCTTTTCTTAAATGTTATGGTTGTTCATGAGTCCCGATTCTACTTACTGTTCTGCCTGTACCAGCATGTTTTTGTGAACCGCTAGCTTTTATTGGGCCTTCCACCCATTCTTCAACCCTTTTCGGCATACTTTCTGCCCCCTTCGCAGACGCGGACCGCGATCTCCAAACCGGCCTACATTACGTCATGCCTTAGAGGAAAGTCCCTTGGCAATGGGAGCGCTACGTCCTCCCGTTGCCAAGGATCTTTCCTCCTGCTCAATTTGCTAACCCGAGCGCTTACGACGATCGCGCTCATCTCCATGGTAACGGGCAGCAGCTGAATCGCTCGAGCACTGCTTTGTCAGTTACTCCGGCTCGTTTTAGCGATCAGCTGCTGCCTTCAACGCGAAATCAGACCGCAAGTACTTGCCCTTTTATGAAACAAATCCTGCATAAAAAAAAGGGAGTGAAACCTAAACTTCTGGGATCTTATGAATATATCTTGAATAAAAAATAAAAAAATAAAAAGATTCATAGTTAAGTTACAGAAAACATCTTGAATATATTTTATACTCAATCAACCCTATCTGCGCCATGTCTGACACTGATTCAGATGACGCTTCTGCCCCTACTCCCAATATTGATAACGAGACACTTAAAAGATTACTACATAAGGAGATGAGGTCCTGCATGGTTGAAACCTTGTCTCAACTTATGTCCTCTAAAAGGTCACTCCCCACTGACCAAGAGGAGATCACAGAAATTCTGGATCAACACCACTCTGATGATACCGAGGATTTAAGGGGCAAAAGACTGAAGAAAAGTAAAAACATTGATCTAGTGGCCTCTAAGAGCACTATGGGAGGTCCCTGCACCTCATCAAATCTGGGAGGTCTTAGCACCTCATCTATTAATAGAGGTCTCCGCACCTCGAACTCCCTAGGTGCCCGTAGCGGCTCGACTTATTCGGGTGTCCTGAGCGGCACAAAACATCTGGGTGTCCCTAGCGGCACAAAATATCAGAGTGCTCACTTTAACATGGGAGATATCGAGCTTAATGATTACGAACCCTGAAACATACCCGACGAGTATGTCTTAGACCTTGATGAAGAGGATGAAGATTTTTACATTCCGGATGACGATCCCCCTTCATCCTCTAAAGACAATATCCTTGATCCCTTAGGGGAAGAAATGTTCTCACCATCGAACCTGAAACATCCCAGAAGTTCAGAATGGTCCCCTCAAGACCACGTTGCAAAATGTATCAAAAAATGGTTGAGTAACCTTTTAGAGAGGGAAACTCGGAACATCCTTAGAGCCGAATGCTCTAGACCCTCTATCGAAGACAAGACCTGCCAAACCCCCAACTTGGACCCCGAGCTGATTAAATTCCTTTTCAAACTCGGACGAGATCCAAGGAAAGGAATGCAAAGATCCCTGAAAGGATGCCAAGACCGTCTTCTCGACGTACTGGGCCCTTTAGCTAGATTTCTAGATTCCGCAGAAGAAAGCCATATCAATGGCACACCTCTCAACACCGATTTGATCAGAGGTTGGAGCCAGAGAGCCCTCATACTCCTAGGTAATGCAAATGCAAGCCTCAACTCAGAAAGGCGAAGAGTTGTTCTAACCAAAATTAACCCCAAACTCAGTGATATGGCTGACAGAGAACCCTCGCAAAACCCGAAAGGGTTGCTCTTTGGGGAAGATCTGATTAAGTCCCTTGGCAAGTACGTCTCTACATTCACTGCCTTGGATAAGGCCCAACAAAATATGCATAGAGTATTTAAATCTAACCTTTTTGGCAGGGCCGGAAGAAGGGGCCTCTCTTCCGGCCGCTTTAATCAAAGGCCCTATTCAAGATCCCGTGGTTACGGAAGAGGGTACCAACAGTACAACGTACTTCAATTCTACCCCCAAAGAGGGAGAGGTCAACGCAGCAGAGGATTTAGATCCAGCGGAACTTCCATCTCCAACAACACTTCAAGTGAGTACTCCTTCCCCTCTCCCTTCCTCTTCTTTCCCCATAAAAGTGGGTGACAGACTCAAATTTTTTCTTCACAATTGGAGATTGATCACTCAAGACCCTTGGGTTCTAAACACAGTCAGGGGATTTATGATCGACTTTACTCATACCCCTACACAAACCTCTTTCCCGAGGGACATTCCTATCTCCCCAGAGCAACAAAAAATAGTAGAGGAGGAGATCTCCTCCATGCTTCAGAAAGGAGGAATAATAGAGGTCCCCTTAGAAGCTTTAAGATTTATAAGCACACTCTTTCTCGTCAAAAGAAAGACAAAGGTTGGAGACCTGTCATAAACTTAAGAGAACTAAACAAATACTTGGTCTACAGACACTTCAAGATGGAGGGCATCCACCTCCTGAGGGATCTACTTTGGAAGGAGACTGGCTAGGTCAAACTGGACCTAAAGGATGCTTACTTCACCATCCCTATGGCCGAATCCCACCAACCCTTTCTTCAATTTATGTGGAAAAACCATCTATTCCAATTTCAGGCTCTCCCCTTCGGACTCTCTTCTGCCCCTTGGTGCTTCACCAAGGTCATGAGAACTGTTGCCTCTTCCCTAAGGTTAAGGGGCATTCGTCTAATCATCTACCTGGACGACATTCTTATAATGTCGCAAGACCCTTCACAAATACTCCAAGATCTGAAAACTGTGATGGATCTACTAGAAAGCTTAGGCTTCATCATAAACAAAGAAAAATCTATTCTGACCCCTTCCAGAACTCTGGAATTCCTGGGCTTCACAGTAGATACATCAAGATGTCTCCTCTTACTTCCTTCCAAAAAGATTGTCAAAATCAAGAAAGAAATAAGACATGTCCTGAATCAACCAGATTTATCTCTGAGGGAACTAGCCAGATTACTGGGTCTCCTCTCCTCCTCCATCCAAGCCATCTTTCCCGGTCCTCTACACTATCGAGCACTCCAAAGGGTAAAAGCGAGAGCTCTGAGATCTGGCCTCTGGTAAGGAGATCGCATTACTCTGGACCAGGAAGCTCAGTCGGAACTCTCATGGTGGCTTGAGAACCTAGACGCTTGGAATGGCAGAGCGATTTTTGGTTCAAAAGCAGAATTTGTTTTAGAATCGGATGCGAGCCTCCATGGTTGGGGAGCCTGTCTTCTCGATCAGAACACGGGCGGTATCTGGTCACAGGAGGAATCCTCTCACCACATAAATTTCCTAGAACTAACAGCTGGGCTTTATGCATTGATGAGTTTCAAACACTCTCTCCAGGGCAGGTCAGTCGTCCTGAAGATGGACAATATGTCAGCAGTAGCCTATATAAATCGCCTGGGAGGGACCAAATCCGCAGACCTATCCAACCTAGCCAAGAAACTATGGTTATTTTGTCTGGAACACAAGATCACTCTCAAAGCGGAATATCTTCCGGGGAAATCGAACATCTCCGCAGACTGGAACTCAAGATTCCTACTAGATCACTCCGACTGGAAACTCAATGTTTCCGTTTTCAGAACCCTGAACAAGTTTTGGGGTCCCCTGGAGATAGACCTATTTGCCAGCAGACTAACTTTTCAGTTAGTGAACTATTTCAGCTGGATGCCCGACCCGGGTGCTCTGGCAGTCAACGCCTTCCTACAGTCCTGGAAAGGTGTGAAAGCGTACGCCTTCCCTCCTTTTGCCATGATTCAAAGAGTTCTTCAGAAAGTGAGACAGGATCAGTGTTTCCTTGTACTAATAACTCCCTTTTGGCCATCCCAAGCATCGTTCCCCACCATTCTAGAACTAGCCTGCAATTCCCCCTTCTTAATTCCTACCCAAGAGGATCTTCTAACAGACGTAGACGGACTAAGTCATCCTCTCATTCTGAGCAGGAGTTTATCCCTTCTTGCCTGGAGAGTGTCAGGAGATCCAATGAAATCTCAGGCCTTTCGTCAACGGCTGCAACTCTCCTCGGAGAGTCTTGGGCCCCAGGCACTCACTACAGATATAACAACATTTGGAAAATCTGGGTACGTTGGTGCTTGGCAAGGAACTTGGATTCCCTGGAGGCACCTATTGTTAACATAGTTAACTTCCTTGTCGAACAATTTGAAAGAGGTCTCAGCTACAGGACTATCAATTGTTATAGATCAGCAATCTCTGCTGGTCATACCCTTGTCAACGATAAAACGGTAGGTAAAAATGTCATTGTGTGCAGAGTGATGAAAAGCATTCGTTTAAGAAGACCCCTAAACCTAAATATGATAGCCTCTGGGATGTCAAGCTAATCCTTGATCTTTTTATTAACTGGCCGGATAACTCTCTCCTTAATAGGAAAACCTTTCCTTTAAACTCGCTACTCTTCTATGCCTAATCTCATGCAAAAGGGTCTCCGATGTTAAAGCCCTGGAGATCTCGAATAGATCCTATAACATGTTCGGTGTCAAATTCGAAATTTATAGAAGAACCAAAACCATGTCTGATTCTATCTTTTATCCACGTTTTGATTTTTGTCCCAAACTTTGCATTGTGGACTGCATGAGAGAGTACGATCGCAGGATGTTTACTCTTCGTCCCCTGGGTGTACATCAATTACTTATTTCCTTCGTTAAACCCCATAAAGGTGTAAGCTCAACCTCTATTGCTAGATGGGTTAAAACTGTTATGAATTTAGCTGGTATCGACTTAAAGAAATTTCAAGCTCATTCCCTTAGGGGTGCTATGGCCAGTAAATCTCTCTGGTCTGGAGGTAAGTTAGATGACATTCTCAAAGCGGCTGACTGGTCAAATGCTAGCACCTTTGCACGTCACTACTGCAAGCCTATTGAACATATGTCTGATGTAGTTTTACAGAGTTACCAACATGCATAATGTAGCCTACGTTCTTGTAATGAAATTGCGATTCTCATATTACCATGACTAGAGAATCTGGATTTCATTAAAGACACGGAGGCTGACATTATCCCTCCCTTCCCACCCCTTTGCTGGTGGTTTTACAGTGTATTAATGTTCTACTTTTTATCATTGCTTATCTTATTAAGTCTTATTCTATTTCTTTTATTCAGGAGGTATTTACTTCTTTCTCTTTTTCAGGTACTCCTTCCTAACGGAAAGACGTCTCACGTTTGGATTTTCGCTCTTCCTTCTCTCTTCTTCACATTCCTCATCCATGGACAGTTTAGAAGTTTACAAGTTTAAAGATTCATGGACTTTTTCTCTTCTCCACATTTAAAAGAGGCAGATTGTTGATGGCTCATGCCTTTTATACGTTGCCAATATTCTTTTCTGGAACCCTGTTAATATTGTGATGTATGCGGCTGCTTGGAGACTGCATTAAAAGATTATGCATAATGTCAGCCTCCGTGTCTTTAAAGAAATCCAGATTCTCTAGTCATGGTAATATGAGAATCGCAATTGGCTCCTATCTGCTAGTGCACAGCCTCAACCAAGGTACCCCGCGAAACTGCCAAGATCTAGCTCATGTATTTTGCTTGTTTGCAAAATAGCAAAGTTGTAAATTAATAGCCCCACCAGAAGGTCCGCAGTATATTTGTTAAATGCTTCACATTGTCTCTGAATGCAAGCGGTGGGGCACCCATCGAAGAGCCACCCATATCCTTATTTTAAAAAAGAGCAAGCACCACTTCCTTATTCCATCGCTTGGTGCATTCTAATTATGTGATTGGACCAATTTAGCTGACAAAATGTAACACTAAGGGAATAATAATACATTATGAATAGTTAGGGACCACTTTTTCAGATGTTAATTTGACTAACAAAACAATATTGTAGATGTAGTCATGCCAACATTAATGGCTTGAGCATTACAGAGAATCACTTTTAAGGTCACACGCTGCTGGAATGCATTATCTGCCTTCACTATCCAGGAGGCATTGGCCACAAAAAGCAAAGTAGGGATCCACACAGTTCTCCAGCCTTTCCAGATGCAGCATTTATTTTGGTAGGCTCATGAACACTACATACACATTTCATATGAATAAGAAAGGATTAGGACAGATGCCAACGTACCATTCTATGAATGCCAAAATAACCTATCACGTGGCCTTTTCTTACCATATTTCACCATATCTGTGTTTGTATTATATAGACCCATCAATTTTCAAAGATACCTAGACAGGTAATACCCTGAATCTATATCTTTCATCAAATTCCATCTGCTGGTCTATAAATGACAGAAGCAGAGACTGGTGAAAAAGTATAGTTTATTGAGGAAAGATCGAATCAGTGTAAGCGCTGGTTACCATGGTACTTTCTCCACTGATTAGAACTTTCCTTCTTACTATAATCTGACTACAACCTGTAGTATAACACTATAAGGATTTAAACTTTCTATTTTCTGTCGTTGTGCTTGCACTTGGAATTATGTGGACAGGGATGAATTAAGGAATCATGTTCACGATCAGTTAACATAGTAATCCATTTTCAGGCAACTAACTTAGTCAACAGAAGGGTTTAACATGCATGCGTACCTTGCTATGTATCTCGTAAGCCATGGTAAATGTCGGCAGATGTTTTCCCCCATGCAAAGTGACTGCTTCCAAGAATGTGCAAACAACCTCTAACAACATTGAACTATAACTAGTGACATCATAATTGCAATTGTAGAACAATGAGAGCTACTGGCCAATCCAGAAGTAGTATGCCCCAGAATTCTACAACCTGTGAGATGCTAGACATATGGGGATTCCTCGGAGTTGTGACTGCCTGGCTTAAATTTTGGGTAGCCAGCATCAGTTATCACATGACTGAGGCTTCCTTCAAAACAGTCAAATGTCTTTACTGAGTCCCAGCAGCAGAAATCATGTTATGTTAGAACAACAAACAAAAGCATAGACGTAATAAGTTCTGTGTGAAAAAAACAAATGAGATCCACCATTTTACATGAGTCTGGAGTCCAGTAATGTTGCACCATAGTCAAAAACACACATTATACGCTAAGGTCTCCCAACTTCTTTTATGCTGAGTTTGTTTGTAAGTATATCAATTTTATTTGATAGTACACAGTTTATAGCAAGCACATTCGATTCTTCAGTTTAAAGGCTCTTGTGAACAAAATGACTCGAATTTTACAGTGTTGCGAATAACTCTTTCTTTGAGGTTGATTTTTATTTGCACACACCCAGTAAGTATTTATGTATTGTTCGTACTGGGTCTGCCTTTTTTTTCCCTCGGCTTTGCTTAAGGCTTTTAAGTCTTTATTTTGGTAAGTGACTTGGACAGTGACTTGATGACTGCCGGGTGATTTCATTTGGTTTTAGCAGATCATGCGTGCCTCCAGCAGCACGGGATGCCAAACTACATATTTGCATTTCTGTGGAAATCCTGATAATTCTCATAAATTATGGCAGTACCAAGAAGCTCGCACTTGCATCACTTCCGCTTGTCGCTTCTGCAAGGTACTTCCTGCCACATTTTTAAAGGCACAGGCAGCTCCATCCCTTTTTTTTTTTTTAAAGGTGATTGAAATCATGTACTCTGCCTCCTACATTAAGACATATATAGATTTAAGAAAATATTAACTCTTTATCTGTTCGCCAGTTCCAAAGAATCCGGCTTTACACAAGTTGCAAGAAGCCAAGTATAATTTTAAACAATAATATAATTTATAGAATGCATACCATGGAATGAAAATATATTATTATCCAAAAGTTACAAAATGGTACCAGAAATGTATCACGCAGGGTACAGTGCATCCTTTATTGTGATCATTTACTCGAGCCTTCAGACGGGCACAGGTCTCACATTCTAAAATATTGAACTTTCATTGCAGCATTAGTTCTTTCGTTTCACAATGCATTTCATTATGCTGTTCCAAGAACCTGCCTTCTAAATAATCAATTAAGGATTGTGATGTGACAGCAAGACCTTATGCCAAAATTCTTTTGTAGAGTGAGTCACCTATTGTTGGAATTCTGTGTTCCATAAATTCGCATGGGTTGCACTAAAGCAGTTATAATTAGTGCAATAATATTTCTTTGCACCTTATGCATTTTCTCTTCTCTTATTGCAGCAGGCGCATGTCGTAGTGGTTCTTTCACTTTATTCTGAATATATGTTTAGAACTTTCTTTACTGTTCGGCTCCTATGATGACCAACTGATTGCAGTACCCACAACAACCCTTCTCTGTGCTTCTCAACCCTTCTATTACCCGATTGACTGATCACAAATTCTCACCCGACCTGCTATCCTCTGATGGAGCGTGATGGTGCTCTTTCGTTTGTAGTGGTGCATTATAATCATGGATAGTCCGCATCCACATATATATTCATTTGTCGTGATAACAATTGGTCATTAGGTTGTATTTAGCAATAACGTGTGAAAGTGTAATGGTAGAAAAGTATCGTGCCATGCAAGGAAACAACGTGGCATTTGTGTTCTAGTATTGTAATTCATAGTATTTGATGTTATTTGCTTAATTAAGTTGTTCACATGTGATGTACTGCATTTGAATTACACGTGCACGATATTAAAGTTGCACGTAGATGTCATTAATTATGTTTAACGTGTAGGATTTCATAAGTTGCTTGCAATGAAATATGATTTAATGTGCTTTTGTAATGCAATGATGTAGAAAGGCCTACATGAAATGTTCACTTATGTGTGTATTTGAAAGGCTTATGCGTTACACTCTTATGTTAGCCGATTTTTGTAGGCCTGAAATGTATTTTCCCTGGAGGCTCTCGAATATGGCTTGCTAGTGAAATTCATGTGCATGTTGAATTTGTTCTGTTCTCGCGTTTCTGTTGCAGGTGGAGAAAGTCATCTTTGTTAGTTAGAATAACGTCTTTTGTTTAGGAGAGTTAGGCTTGGGAGTGTGCGATACAATGTGTAAGGAGCACTGATAATTGGGAGACGGTATTCTTTCTCACTGAGGGAGGCCTGGGAATCAAGGTCATCGAGCCAGGAGCGGGGAGCAATGAAACGAAATGGAAAATCACCTATGAGAAGTGTCCAGCGAGATGAGGTGATTTGTGGGCGTGTTCTACGTTTTGTGTTTTTGTATTAGGGACAGTGCCCTGGGGTAGAGTTAGGAGAGGAGGTGAGGAGATCGAAGGAGAGAGAAGGAGCATCTTAGAATGAGCTCCGTTGCTTTGGCTACTTGATCCATACAATGTGAGTGTACTTAGGAAGTCTTCACACACTGACACCTTTTCCTGATCTTGCCTGGGGAATGCTAAGTAGGTATGTCACAGCAGTGATAGTGTAGTAATGGACTAATGCTCTTTATTCGTTCACCACTGATTAAATCGAATCTTGACGTGGGGGCAATTATTGCCTGCGTTCTGCTTCTGGAAATTGTTATTCTGTTTATGACCCATCGCATAAAATTAGCCTGTAGGTTTGGAATTGTATTAGTTCCCAAGTATTTCTACAACCTCGTAATGAGGTGCTTGTACATCCAGTTGTTTTTGGCTTTGTAATAAACCCACTAACTCGGAATTCGGAGTCTGTGATTCTTCAGAGTCATGGTTCGTATAAATTGTAGTCTGTTTAAATGAGTTAGTTCTCCCCTCTACACTTATCAGCAGGTAACAAAGGTCCATCGGCCAAGAGTTCCACAGTAAATTGGTAGGAGGGAACTAGGCCCCTTCAGTTGGTAGCAGAAGGACGGTTACCTCTGCAGTGAGGGGAGAAGCTAGGAATATTAGGGAAAGTTTAGTCATAGAGCCCCAAAAAGCCCAGAGGATGAAAGCTCAGAGGATTGAATGTGGAGTACGACGAACTTTGGCGGAGACCGACGGAGAGTGACGGTGCAGCAGGAACAGCAGTTCACAGTGGAGTGAGTTTGAATAGGGGTGCGTGTGTTAGATTGAGGTGATAATTTGAATGTGTGATGTCTTGCGGAGTCGGGTTGAGAGTCGAGTGATTGTGGTTTCGGGCCGAACACGCGCGCTCCATGTGATACGATTTGTTTTGTTTGATGTCAGGCTCGACGAGTAGCCTAAGATCCCGGGATAGATTTGTGGTGTAGAAGACACCAGAGCTGTAATTGTCTGACCAGTGATTGTGGGAGTCATGAGGCATCATCGACAAACCCACTGGAAGATAGGAAAGGTGTATGAGAACGCTTGAGGGAGTCATGTGGGAAGCTAGTGCACAAGGGTGGACCACAGCGATTCGAGTCGCTGACGCAGGTCGTGGTTCACTGTGTGTGAATGACTTTGAACGATTGGATCCTATCGATTAGTTTATATGACTGTCCCGCCATCCGTGGGCAGACGGTTTGAGGGGGCTGTCCAGTCATTTCGCAGACAGACAGAAGCCAGAGGTGAGGCAGACAATTACTTGTGAGACTGTCCGGTCGTTTCGTGGACAGTCGGTTATGTGAATGTCCGGTTGTATGGTGGACAGACAGTTACTTGTTTCTATGAGTGAGGTGTGTGAATGTGTAAGGAAGAAGTTGTAAAGGAGGGTGAACTGCTGAGTGGGGAGGAAGAGTGACGTCGGAGTGTGCCGCGCTGTGATAGGTTGGTTGGTGTAAAGCCGCGCTGAGATTGGTGGATTGTCATCAGGAAGTAAATACGAAAACATCTTGTGGGAAGAAAATGAGTTGGTTCAAATATGCGATGCTTTAGGGTGTTACGTGACCTTTGTAATGGAGATAGAGGAGTAGTAACTCGAGTGGGTGAAGAGGCACCACCCGAGGGCACACCAGCACATTATATGGCCACGAATGTAGGACTCCATACCATAATTTGGCTTCAAAATTGGCATAAGGTTACTGAGAAGGAGGGAGATTTGGCTTTTCCACATTATGGTTCATTTAGATTGGATGTATTGTATCAGTTGAGGGCAGTGATGGCTTCATTGCGACCTCCACCCAGACCGACACAGTTTGAGGCATTGGATGCATGAATAAGAGCAGCACATGCGAGGAAAAGGGACCGAAGTCAGGAAAGAGTGAAAAAGTTGATAAGGGCATTTCAAGATGCGTGATGGGATGCATTGGCGAAGAGCTGGAGAGTAGATACCATTGAGGGAGAGAGGCTATTCCCAATGTTAGTGAAGGTAGGAGACGCCCAGAAGAGGAAGGAAGAAGAAGATGATAGTGACACAGAAGATAGTTTTCTGGCTAGGTTGTTAGCAGAGCGTCCGCCTCTGTATAATCCAACGTCGGAGGAGGGAAGACAAGCGCTTACGGAAGGGACAGGAGAATCGCAGATGGGTTCTAGTGCGAGAATGATGGGAAAGATTTCAACAGGAACGGAGGGAATAGGAATACAATCAGAGAGAAGTGCGGAGACGAGTGGAGCTAATACTGTTACACGGTTACCGGATGCTCTTATGGTGCCGATCACCATTGGCCCAATAGAGTCAGTGTACGATCCAGGTCAAGCAGAGAACAATAGTCAAAAACAGTTACCAGCAGCAGGAGAAGGTATCAGTTCTGGAGGAAATGGTACAGTGAGCGGAATTGGTCCTCTTTTGTGACCTATAGAGGCTAGTACTCCGTTGCAAGCCACTGCAGACTCTTCTAGAGGGCACACTGAGTCTAGGGCGGTAAGATCAGTGTCGTTAGTAGACTCGCGTTCTGATTTGAGGATGTGGGAACCCCCAGTTAGAGGTCCCATGAGGAGAGTGGCAGGAGGAGGAATGGATCAAGGAATTTCGGAGAGTCAAAATGTCCCACTGTCTATAGTTGAAGGGAGTCACCGAGGAAATCAGAGCAGTAAAAGTGGAGAGCTAAACAGTACATTGAGTCAGCGAACAATTAAGGCTGCTATAAGGGCCAAGGTACTGGATGTGCCGAGGTTGAAGGCAGAAGTGGATGAAATTATAAGTGTAAATTTACCTTTGGAAAGGATGGAACTTTATGAACAAGATTAGCTGTTGTTTGTGGCAAAGGATGTGACCCGTAAGGCAAGGAAAGCTCATGAGAAACTGACAGAATTAGCATGGAGGTATGATGTAGATTTGTCCAAAACGAAGATGTTGCAGGGAAGCCATAGGCTAAATTACAGTGATCAGGAATTGGAAGAGAAAAGAGTCATAGGGTTAAAAACACACATTCGAGAATTGATTGTATGAATACGTGCATGGAGCATGCTTGACAAGTGGGAAAAAAGAATGGTCCAAGAAGAAGAGTGTCAAAAAGGGTATAGGCGATACACCGCCTCCGGGAGGAGGAACAGCAGGAGTAGAGGCTTCCCCATTGCAAGAGGTACCGAGCGGAGGGTATGTCATGTAGTTCCTATAGTACCCATGCAGGACCTGCGCGTTTGTATAACATAAGCTGTGGGCTTGGTGGCAGACTGACTCTGTGCACCCTCACCGCGTATGTTAGATTGTTTTGCATTAGCTAGCTCACAGTGCCACTAGAATCTCCTCTTATCGGGGAGAGATTAGTTTCTGGCAACCTTAGACCATGACAACCCAAATTCCTCAGACTCGTGGAAACAATATACTACTTTTCGCTCAGTCACTCGTGCTTACTTATTCGGTTTGTCTCAGAGAGTTACACAGAATACACAGTCGGGCGTTTCAATAAGTATTTATTGAACAGTTGTTATTCTAGTGTAAAATATATGTGCTGCAGCAACCAGCAGACAATAGCAGAGATATATTATCAGCAGTACGATAAAAGCAAAGGGATAGAACAGTTCTACCATATTGCAATAGTCATGAATACATACATGAATATAAAAGCATTATGAAAAGTGCGCATACTCCTACGATGCCTATCTAGATGTACCTGAGTGTACCTAGCATATGTGTAGGTCTAAAAGCCTAAGAGCCAAGAATCCTTCTAGGATTTAGTCAAACCCCCATACCTGAATAGAGAGAGTGTGGGACCCCGTCCTGGTCTCGAGTTGGACACCCCGCAAGGGCTGTGTCAGACCACTGTCAGCTGGAGCGACTGCATGCAGGAGCCTCAGCGTCTCTGGTCAGTGTGTCAGCATGGAAGTCTCGGTTCCCTCTGTCTTACCGGGGCAAGATGTGGTGTATTTATACCCTAAAGAGTCTCGGTCCTCAGTATGGTTTGTATTGGTCTGTCGTTAGACATGAGGAAGACGTCAGGGGTGAACTTTGTACATACATATTATGCAGTGGTGTATTCCTAGAGAGCCATGCATAATTGATGAGTACAGTGTGGGCCTGTGTTTGGGAAAAACCCTGCTGTATTCAAAACCACAGGATAGATAACGTTCAGCCCTCAGACCACGTTGTGTACTAGTGAGGACCAATGTAGGTGAAAGATCATGCCTATATAAGGAATCATGACTATATTAGGACATCTACAGTTATGACCATAATTGGGCATATGCGGCTATGACCATAATAGGGCAAGTACGAATATGACCATATTAGGGCAAATATGAATACGTCCATTTTAGGGCATGTATGAACCGGTCTACATTAGGGCCTCTATACGGGACATAACACCCACTCCTCTTACGAATTGGATAACAATGACCATACTTAAAATCTGGACAATTTAAAATCATATTTAAAACAAATAAAAACATGGTTTTAAAATCCCTATAAAAAATGTTTCTTCTAAAATGTTAGTAATTCAGCTAATTTCAATTGGCACTAAAGGAATGTCTATTTTGTTTCTCCATATAAGTTGCCTCACTCAAAGCGGAAGAAGGCCATGCTTTTCTCAAGCGAAAGTGTCAATTTAGGAAATGTTCCAATTTTGCTCGTTTGTTTTGAAACGAGTGAAGAAGCCGAATTCTTTCCCAGGACACGACGAGCCAATTCAAGATTAAGCGACCTGGCTGGGAAGCACAACATTATCGTTGTTAGCTGCTGCAGATGACAAATCCAACGCCTCACAGAGAACGTCAATCGCACATAGATGGAATGTAGCACTGCCAACAGTCGGTGCTGCGGCAGCTTGTGCGGCAGTTGTAACCTGGGTGCCTGTGGAGGAGTCACCTAACCCAGCAGGAGCAAACGGCACCTTTGGATTCTCCAGGAATGCATTCATCAGAATCGGAAGCCGCTGAGGACAACGCAGAGCATGGGCCTTTATGGGGTCCAGCATTGCATCCGTGTCCGGAGGCGCATCTGATGGAAATGTCAGACAAAGATCCAACGTGCATTCTTCTCCGCAAAACAGGCATTGAAGAACAGGTAAGATGCAGTCTACCCAGACTGGTCGAAAGGATAGAAACCAGGAGGCATTGAGTTCTCGCAGGCAAGAAATGCCCAGAAGTTGTACCATGCGTTCACGGTATTTCTGCTCCTGGAGCTTTTTCGCCATTCCCTCGGGAATTGGGCCATCCATTGCGTAGCAGCAGTATTATGATTAGGACCCCTGCAACCAGCAATAGGATAAGCGGGAATCCTCCAAATACGCTTCCCAATACGGAGTGTATAAAATTTGGGATTACTCCGAGGACTGTCTGAAAGGTGCTTAACAGTCCTGACCCTATGGTCTTAAATAGGTGTACAATACCGCTCGTATCAGACATATTGAAGATACGTCCCACCATTTCTACGAAATGAAAGGGGCAGTTTGTACGTATTAGTCCCTTTATCTCAGTTGAGGTCCTTGCAACTTGAAGTTCATAGGTTTCTCGAGCAGAGGTTAAGGGCACGGGTTGCTGTAAAAGCATGGCTTGCAGTCTGCTCAGAGTATCAAATTGTATGAAAGAAACATTCAGTGAAGGCCATAATGGCGCCTCCCTGACTGTGTTCAGTGGCGGAAACAATACTTGCATACAGCAAGTAACCCTGGAGTTAACAGTGACCAGATATGCGATGCCCGGAAGCATCCCACAGCAACCTTGATCATTTAGCATCAAGTAACTCCCATTCGAGAGCAGCTCAAAAACCGGCTTGATCACGGCAGCTGGGGTCCTAGTCATGTGACACGATAGGTTTGCTACTGAACCGCTACAGGCTCCGTGTAGTGAAATAACCTGACACATGAGAGAACCGCTTAAAGCGTTCTTGCAGTTTGTACCACTCAGATACACTTCTCGATCCCCATTCCGGCATCGATATCTATATGGTAACTCCCAAGTTTCCTTAATATAACCCTTACCCATTTTTTCATATGTGCCTGCCTGCCTTTGCTCAAGGCAATATTGAAACTGAAACGTAGTGACCGGCAGAGTGATTTGGCCATGAATTAGCCATTCTGTTGATGGTGATTTGGCTACAGTGAATGGTAACCTTTCCAGTTTCTCAATATGCAGCATTGTATATTTGGCTCCCCTTTGTGCCATTTCTGTCTGTTTATCAGTTAGATTGTAATTTGAAAACAGAGACGTGGTGTTTATAAAACGCCATGGCACATAGCCTGCACGCAAAGATTGCAGCGTCCAGCTTAGCATCATAATAGAACGTAGCTGAGATTGCCCGTGTTGTAACAAGGCAAGATCTTGTTCTAATATGTCGATTACCGAAGACACAATGTTGCCTAAGGAGAAAATCCTGGAGGTCAAAGTTGTTAACCCATTATCCACTACAGATAATGCCTTTTCTAAGTTAATACGGTCTATTTCCCGTATCCTTTCTGCGGCCTCTTGTTGGGATATTTTCCAGTCTTCATTATAATAGGCATAAATGCCGGCATATATGAAACGTTTCTGACGTGTTTTCCTTGGGCCTGACAAGAAATCCCTAAGGTCTACATCAGATGTGAGTAAGTTTAAGTGATGTTTTACTTCTGTGAGTGTTGAGGTCTCTAGCCAATCAAGGCACAACTTCCCAACACTATAGGATGTCACTACCCCTGGGTGTTGTCTTTGTACATAGCGAGTATCTGGCCTATGGATACTAAACCCTTCGGTTGTATTCATAAATCTCTGTTGACAGGTGTTTGTGTTAATGGGCCAAATCAGCCATTTCGTCCAATCAGGATCTGATCTGTTGTACTGGAGAATGTCATCTAATCCTACCCCTTGTGTAGTTGAATTCTGCCCCCCACCCATCTGTGATGGTGTAGGAAACCCGGGTGAGTTCAGTTCCTTGTTCTTGGCTAGTCCAAGACAGGATGTCTGTTGCACAGTTTCATTCAGAAATATGATCTGCTGTAGAATGAGGCATGCTCTAAATATCGCTTCTGTTCCCTGGACTTGCCAGTCCCTAGAACCCCAGATTGATTTTAAATCTATAGTGTTCTTCCATAGGTCGAAACCCTGTGTAGACAACTGGGCCATAAAGGAAGCAGAGTAAATATGTTTGGTGTTTGTCAACATAATTTTCTGAGCTGAAATTTTCGCCACTTTATAATAAAATGACTTTGGGTCGGATGTGTTAAACCCTGAGAAGTATGTGAATTTCTGTGCAAATGCCTGTGTACTACCTTTCGGTGGAGTTGGGCAGTGTTCCCACTGGTGGTACTCAAATACATTTCTAGGTGTTATAGATTTGTGCAAGAAATGATGACCATATTGCTGGTAACAGTACAATGTATCATAGTCTGAAGTACCTTCTAACATTTCATTGTTCGGAAATGCAGCAGTTTTTTCTAAATCAGACATCATAGCATTTACAGTTTCAGTGTCCCAATCATCAGAAAATGTACTGGAGGTAATGATATCACTTAAAGAAATTTTAAATACATGTTTTAGCTTTAAAAGTTCAGTCGGACCGAATATATCATAATCAATCTTGTCCCATACTATACCGTCCGGTATAGGAACTGCTGTAATGTTCACTGAAGACAAGTCTCTTGGTTCACGATGTGAAGACTGGTGTGGTTTTAAAATCAAATTGACTCTTTGGGCTGTAGAGCTCTGCTGGAGGTATCGTCCATTAATAAGCATACTAAAAGTTATAATTAAACCTAGCCAGAAAAGAAAAAAGAAAATCCCAGTGATATACCATAGTTCAATCCAAAGTGACACCAGGTAAGTCTTTCTAAAAAAGTTCAAAAAGTCAGTGAGTTTCTGTTTGAGTGATTTTTTGGCTGGCGTCGTTTCCGGCTCGCTTGGATCCAGTGAAAATGTATCAAAGTTCATGAAATAGCCAGAAGCAGTTCGATCAATTGTTGGAATTGCATCGCGATTTGTTGAAATCGGATTTTGCTCTTGACGAGGCATGTTGACGTAGATGTCAGTAGTCGGTCTTATTGCAACTTGACTGTTAAGTTGATTTTCATTTTGAAGATGAATTTCTTGTTGAAGTGTAACGAGTTCCATAGCATTGTTGCTTAGTCCTTCATTCCGTACAGGTGGCTCTTCAAAAGTGATGAGTCTTTCTGTTTGAACTTCTTGGATTGTAGCGAGAGGAGGGCGTCTGCTACTGTGGAGTCCACGAGGCCTACTGTTTAGTATCGGCCACATAGCGTGGTTTGATTAAGTCGATTGAGACAAATCTTTTCTCCTTTTTTCCGGCAAGAGGCGGCAGAAGTACAGTTATTGTGCCTTGGATTGCAAGGACCGGTACAGGCTTTCTGTAGGATGGCCCAAATTCTTTCTTGTCAGCAATCTTCTCTCTGACCAGATCCCTGACTTTTGGGATCCAGACAGGTCTTGCCGTTACTGCCTTGACTTCCTCAGTGGCGGCCTGTTTCTGGAGCACGTTACTTTGTTGTGTTCTGGATTTGTTTAGATCCTGTAAAACAGCCAAACGATCATGGATATCAAATGGGTTTTCATCCGCCACTGTGCCTTCACAATCAAGATCAGGTACCCACATTCTCATCCCAAATAGGACCTCGTAAGCAGTGACACCCCCTAGAGAGCTTCTTGGCTGGTTATTGATCGCTCGCTGTACCCCATAACGGTGATCGACCCATCTACAGCCCTTGCCTAATACCCTAGCTGTTAAAGATTGCTTTAAGTCCCGGTTTTTCCTCTCCACAACAGAATTTCCCTCGGGATGGTACGGAGAGGAGTACCGCAATGCTACGCCCATTCCTTCCATGGCCTCTTTGTAAGCCCGAGAGCTAAACGCCGGACCACGGTCAGAATGTAACGTGCCAACTGCGTATGTGCCGATAAAGACTCGCAAATCTTTTATAACAGTTCGAGCGTCAGCCGAGCGCTGAGGCCAAACCTTGAGGAAACTTGAGCTGGACGTACACGAACGGACAACCTAATGCTGTCTAACAATGGTATCTGTACTGGACGTGTTGCGGTGGACCCTTCCATCTGCTTGCAGATGTCGCAGTTCCAGACATAGTCTCTAATCTGCCTTCTCATCACGGGCCACCAGTAGCGTTCTTTCAGCAAAGAAACAGTCTCCCTAAGTCCCTTATGTACAGAACCTTCCCCTTCGTGTGCCGCCACAATTAAGCCTTGCCTACGATCCATATTTGGTATTACTCTATCCCCCACTCCAGGAATCTGAGCATATGGAATGTTTTGTGCATCTAACTTGTAGGAGTACTTGAGTGGAAATTTTTTAGGTACTGCTGTGCTGCCTTTGCGTGAAGCATTGACAGCTACCATTATCTCGCCGTCTACCCTCGTCTTTGAACGAGTAACTGCAGCTACGGCAGCTGTGCGAACAGCCCCCTTTGAGGCTTCATCAGCCAATGAATTCCCTTCAACGTGAACGCCATCACGTTGATGACTCAGTGTATGTATCACGTGAGCCCTTGGTAGTTCATTTTTCAACTCCACTACCTGTTCCCATAGCATTTTATGCTTAATTGTGCCACCTTTTGCATCTTTGAACCCGTTTTGTTCCCAATGATGTAGATATTCATTGTACGACTGTACACAGTAAAAGGAATCACACACAATAAGTGTGGGGAATTCGTGATCCGTATTTATAAGTGCCAGTATAAGTGCTTTGAGTTCTGCCAACTGAGCCGTGCAGTCTCCTAGAGATTGCGTTTTAGTGCAACTCGGATGGAACTTTCCATCGTGCATGCGACCTTTAACAATCGCACACACCGCGCTGTAAGCTTGCTTACTCCCTATGGCCGGTTGAGCAGATCCGTCAGTGTAAATAATGTATTCATACTGATCTAGAGGCAAAATTTCATTTGGAAGAGGATATTCTTGTTCGTATTGCAGGAATTCCTGTGTCTTCAAACTTGGATCAAATCTGTATTCAACATCCATTGCAGTAAGAGAATTAGCCCATTGTATCCATCTCGGATGTAAGGCTTTCGCATTTGGAATGCTAGCTTTTGTAACAGCTTCTAAAGCTGGTACTGGGGTCACGACAATTATGCGTTTTCCCTGAGCCAGAGCTCTTTCTCTCGCTACAGCGGTCTGCACTGCTGTCAGGATTTTTTCTGTTGAAGTGAAACGCATTTCTGCGTTTGTGTACAGGTGTGATTTGTATGCGATTGGTACTGTTTCACCTTCATTGAAAGTTAAATAAGTGTACCCGCATTGACCCGCTATTACTCGGATCACTAAGTTGTGTACGTTTACGCGTGTCTGTAGTTGTTTAGAAGCTATCATGTCTTCCTGTAGGGAACGCAGGATATTTGTGTGTTCCTGTGTCCATTGTCTGACTGAAAAATCAGGTTTTATTAAGTCGTAGAAAGGTTTTACTCTTTCTGCGTAATACAAAATGTATGTTCGACCAAAATTTAGGAATCCCAGAATTGATTGTAAATTCTTTAAAGATTTTGGAGGTTGGAGCAGCCCCCCTTTTCTAAAAAGTTAGCTGCTAGGCTTTTTCCCACACTTGACAGCTTGTATCCTAAAAATAGGACACTGAGGTGGGCAATTTTTGATTTTTTGAAATTAAATTTGTAGCCCTCAGAGGCGAATCCCATAATAATGGTGCTCACCCTGGTCAAGTGCCTCTTTAAGTCATCGTCCGTCAGATAAATATCATCCACATAGGACAATGCTTCTTCATCCAAATTTTGGAGTTACTCTTGCTGAAAATACCCCCGGGCTGTTTTTATACCCTTGGGCTAGGCGACAAAATTGTCGCTGGGACCCTAACGCACTGAAGGCGGTCAGATACCTGCTTTCAGGCGCTATAATTTGGCAGAAAAATCCATTTGAGATATCAAGTGTTGTTTTGTATTTTTTCCGCACAGTGTTATTCATTAATGCGGCACTGTGTGCATTTTGAACTGCAAATGTCTTTGTGCAAGTGTTTAAATGTCTGTAATCCAAAACTAAACGATATGTGTTGTCAGGTTTCATTATGGGAAACAAAGGATTGTTCATAGGTGAAGTGCAATTTTCTATCACCCCCTGGTATTCAAGTTGATCTAGGATCTCCTGACTTGTTTTTTAGCTTCCTGCTTTATAGGGTATTGCCTTTGAGCATTTGGGGAAACTTTTAACGGGATCACGTGGTGGGTTGAATCCTCATCCCAACCAACATGATTTTTGTACAATGCTGGAGCTAGGGCAACCGCCCACTCCTGCGCATATGCATGTTTTAGGTGAATGGCAACGAGGTCGGAAAAGGCTGGAAAAATTACAGTTTCTCCCCTAGGGCACTCCATGACGAATGCTGGCGGCCAGTCTTGTTCTGCTAATAGAATGTCATAACCAGATGACAGATTTTTCCAAAAGAGACCTTTAATTTTTCTGGGTTTGTCCCCCTCCATCCGGAGTGTTATCTCATGTAACTTATGTGGGACACTTACCCGAGTATCAGGTGTTTCCACCGTGATATACTCACTCAACTCCGCTGTCACCAGAAATTCCTTCAGGTTCTGGCGAGCTATCGTTACTTCTGCCGCGCTGTCTAGCATCGTCAGAGCCCACTCCCCGTTCAGAAGCTGTGTCCTCAGAATTCTGGGCATGTCTGATCTTGAGACCTGCTACCTTCTTCTTTTTGAACTGAGGTTTTGATTTTTGTTTATCTTCTTTTTAGGTGCGTAGTCCGCAGCGCGTTGCGTGTCTCTGGACTTTGTACGCTCCTTTGACCGTCCTTCCCTCTCAGAGTTTTTTGATGAACCCTGAAAGGGACGAGAGGAACGAGTATCAGTATCCTGATACCTGTCAGGTTTTTAATATTATCCCTATTCCTGAGGTTATACCTCCTTTCAGAGGGCTCCTGTTGAGGAGACCTACCTCTGGATTGAGATCTGTTGTCTTTAGACTTTTGTTGTTTTTCTTTTCCCACTTCTTTTTAGAAGAAGTAGGCGTCTGCTTTGTAGTGTCCTTTTCAGGACTGCCCACCAGTTGTGGTTTTAATGCTTTCCCACCTAGACTGTCTCTGCCTAGTTCTGCATATGCAGTTTCAATTATTTTGGGTAGTTCGTGTTGATGATCCTCTGGACTGAACTCCCTTAGGCGTTGGCGGATCGCCACTAAAGCTGCTTCCCCCTTAACATTAGCTAGTATTATGGCTGATACCTGGTCAAAGTTATTTAGTAACTTCATTCCTAAGTTTAGGGCAGGTTCTGCTCCGTACTCATTTTGTATCTGTCTCAATACGTCAGGTACTACTGCTAAGGACGGGATACCATGTGTTCTGATATATATGGCAGCAAAGACTGAACCCCAAGAGGTGCAGTCCTCTACTTGTGGTGTGAGACCCATGGGCAAGCAGATTGTTAGAATTCTGTGTTTATCACAGGTGGTAGTATTCGGGAATACTGCCTCAAGCTGAGTTATTTTCTGAGCTATCCAGAATGGGATTTGTTCACGTTTTGCTGGCATTTTGCCCATTACCGCGTGTAATGTTTGTGGAGTAATTTTATTAACTGTACTCTGGACTGGAGTATCTTGTGCTGCAACTGGTGCAGGCTGAACTGTTAAAGTCCTCATCACAAATTGTGTGAGGTTTCTGTAGATTTTAATTAAATCTTTGTGTTGTACGAGTAATTCTGGCTGTGGCATTGTGTTAATGTCAGGATGCGGTGTGTATGCCACTAATATGGGCCATGTGGCTCCTGCTCCTCTGAGCGGGCCTAATCTTGCTCTTCCTCGTACGTGGAGTAGGGGGCCTTTAAACCAGTAATTATGCTCCTGGTAAGTGAGCGGAATCTCTAACTCCTCAAAAGGAGTATAGTCCTCTGGTGTTTCATCTTTTAGGTAGTAGTGAAATACATCTGTAACTGCATTCGCTGCTGGTAATGTAACCCATGAATAGAACACCTCTGTTTTATTGGATTCGTGTGCCTCAATCACGAAAATTACTTTACCACCCCTGGCTCTTAAGCCATGTTCTAGAAGTTTTATGGTGACTGCCCTTCTGAAATTTGGTGCAATTTGTATTGCATCTTCAGGGTCTTCTTCTCCTAAACCGGAGAGGTCTGTTTCAACTCTCCTTGTTTCTTCTGCTTGTTCAACCATCTTTAAGTGGAAGAAGGGTGTTTAAGGAAATTTTAAGATAAGGTGTAAATGCACAATTTGTAGGAACTATATGTCCTTCAAGCTTGAATAACCAACAGCCAATAAATAATATTTTTGTGCCCACCCACTCCAGACGTCTCTGGGGTTTTTGTGAGTAGGTTCTCTGAGAATAGCACAACTGAACTACTCAGATTCTACTGTTAAATAAGTACCAAACCAACGTTGGGCGCCATGTCGTGTAGTTCCTATAGTACCCATGCAGGACCTGCGCGTTTGTATAACATAAGCTGTGGGCTTGGTGGCAGACTGACTCTGTGCACCCTCACCACTTATGTTAGATTGTTTTGCATTAGCTAGCTCACAGTGCCACTAGAATCTTCTCTTATCGGGGAGAGATTAGTTTCTGGCAACCCTAGACCATGACAACCCAAATTCCTCAGACTCGTGGAATCAATATACTACTTTTCGCTCAGTCACTCGTGCTTACTTAATCGGTTTGTCTCAGAGAGTTACACAGAATACACAGTCGGGCGTTTCAATAAGTATTTATTGAACAGTTGTTATTCTAGTGTAAAATATATGTGCTGCGGCAACCAGCAGACAATAGCAGAGATATATTATCAGCAGTACGATAAAAGCAAAGGGATAGAACAGTTCTACCATATTGCAATAGTCATGAATACATACATGAATATAAAAGCATCATGAAAAGTGCACGTACTCCTACGATGCCTAACTAGATGTACCTGAGTGTACCTAGCATATGTGTAGGTCTAAAAGCCTAAGAGCCAAGAATCCTTCTAGGATTTAGCCGAACCCCCATACCTGAATAGAGAGAGTGTGGGACCCCGTCCTTGTCTCGAGTTGGACACCCCGCAAGGGCTGTGTCAGAACACTGTCAGCTGGTCAATGTGTCAGCATGGAAGTCTCGGTTGCCTCTATCTTACCGGGGCAAGATGTGGTGTATTTATACCCTATAGACTCTCGGTCCTCAGTATGGTTTGTATTGGTCTGTCGTTAGACATGAGGAAGACATCAGGGGTGAACTTTGTACATACATATTATGCAGGTGGTGTATTCCTAAAGAGCCATGCATAATTGATGAGTACAGTGTGGGCCTGTGTTTGGGAAAAACCCTGCTGTATTCAAAACCACAGGATAGATAACGTTCAGCCCTCAGAGCATGTTGTGTACTAGTGAGGACCAATGTAGGTGAAAGATCATGCCTATATAAGGAATCATGACTATAATAGGACATGTACAGTTATGACCATAATTGGGCATATGCGGCTATGACCATAATAGGGCAAGTACAAATATGACCATATTAGGGCAAATATGAATACGTCCATTTTAGGGCATGTATGAACCGGTCTACATTAGGGCCTCTATACGGGACATAACAGGTATGTGCATGTGCCTTGGAGCAGGGGTGATCTGGCAGTGTTTACAAATGACTTTCCTCGACTGAGGGAAAAACCTGTTGAGTGGTACAGGCAAGTCGATCGCTTTGTCAAGATTTCAAAAGTATTGTGGATTGATTTGAATACGTTGTTTGACATTGTAGTACCAAGTGATTTGTGGTCAGCTTGTAAAATTGCTGTTGAATGGCCAACGTCAGAACCAGAGCGAGATCCTGTTACACATGGTCCTTCACCTGTGGTTATGAAAAAGTTCGAGCAGATAATCACATGGTTTCAGTCTAAAATGTCGCCACAAGATATTGATTGGGTTAAGATAGATCGAACTACCCAAGAGCCCAAGGAAACAGTCCATGCTTATTACGAAAGGCACTTACAAGCCTTTAAGCAGTATAGTGGACTAGACATCCTAGATTCCAAAGATATGGGACAGTTCGTCTTCAAATTCGTATTGGGTTTAAGACCATAGATTAGCTTCATGATCCAACAACATTTGATCTGTTGGCAGAACAAATCCGTGGATAAGATTCTACAGTATGCCAGGTACTGTAGTGATGAAGTAGACTCAAAGCATAAGAAGCTCAAGGACAAGTTGATGCTGGTCCAGATGAGGAATGCAGAGAGGGTGGATCAGGCACAGCCGAGCGGAGAAACACTGGAATGAAGGCAGGGGAACGGCCAAAGAGGGGCCCAAAACACGTCAGGTCAAGGGAAGGGGAAACCTGTAGATCCCAAGATGGGGATGGATCTAGGTACTCTGAAGAAGACTACTGCATGCCATTATTGTCACAAAATCGGGCATTGGAAGCGCGAGTGCAGGTTAAATCCCGCTAATCAGGTCCAAGATGAGGAGATAGTGCAGGTACCTGAGACAGTGAATACAGCCATAAGACCCAGGTCTGTACAAGGGGGAAGTTTGGGACTGCAAGTGCAAGTTCCCCAACCCCTGAGAATCCCACAAGCAAGCAGAGCGTCCCAACAGATGCCACTCATTGAGACTTTCGATGAGTTCGCTTCAGACCCGTTACAATGACGGTGCCTGAGGGGGGAGGAAGACTATACCCTTGGAGCAGTCTTGGAGGTAGAGTAGAGAGGACCGTATGTAGAGGCAGATGTTGAAGGTCACCCCATCACCTTTTTGATTGATACTGGTGCTACCCATTCTACTGTAAGATCCGCAGTAGTCCCAAACCTACCCCTCTCGGGACAATCAATCCAAGTTGTAGGAGTTGCAAACAAGAGAATGACCAACCCATTGACAGATGAGATACCTGTGAGAATAGGAACCTTTCACGATCGACACCAATTTGTGGTGTGCGATTCAAGTCCAGTCGGCTTATTGGGTCGTGATCTGTTGTGTAAATTGAACTGCACCATTTATTGCACACCCAAAGAAGTGGAGTTGCAGACTAATGATGATGACATTGCATTCAAACTGGCGAACCAGAAACTCTGCATAGAGATGTTCCCTATGCTGACAGTCGAGGACTTACCACTTGATTTGAGAGATTCCGTCTCTTTAGAGGTATGGGATTTCAAAGGGGAAGAGATAGGATTGATCAAAGGGGTTGAGCCAGTTAAGATTCAGGTCAAGCCAAACGCTGAATTCCCAAGAACGCCTCAGTACAATCTGACGCAGGAATCAAGCCTGTAATTGAGTCCATGATTGAGCAGGGAATTTTGAAGTAGATAAAGGGGAGCCCATGTAATTCCCCTATAATGGGACTGCAGAAGCGGAGTGGGAAGTTTAGAATCGTGCAGGACTTGCGAAAGGTCAACACGATTGTAGTTCCATGTTGTCCTGTGGTACCGAATCCATCAGTGATCCTATTTCAGATACCATGTGAAGCTGAGTGGTTCACAGTGATTGATTTATGCCAAGCATTTTTCTCGAATACTTGCACGAGGAAACAGGGCCGGACTGGGAACAGAAACCAGCCCTGGCAAACTGCTCGGCCGGCCCCCCTGGGAGGGGAGGGTGTCAATGCCGTGTACCTGGCCCTTGCTTCCACAGGATCAGAAGAACTTTTCCCAGCTCCCTAACTCCACTGCAGCCGAAAATAGAATCAACTAGCAGTAAAGAGGGGGAAAGGGGAATGGGAGTAAAAAGAGAGACTGCCACTGCGGTGCCTCTGCTACTAGAATTCCTGACTTGGGTCTTCCTAGCACCTGCGAATACAAAACACAAAATTACTACTTCACACTGCTCCTCCCAATCCAGACTTTTCTTAATATTTATCTACAAGTCACTATAGTTTATTTACACAGTTCTTTTACCAGTAATATCAGTGGAATTTGCCTCTCTCTATTTATTGATTTGGTAATATCCAGGTATAAGATGATTTGTTATACTTGTTGGTCCAATTCAATTTAACAGTCTTTGTTTATTTTCTTTTCTAGTTGCTGCTGCACTCCTCAAGAATAGGATTTGAGATTAAAGGTGGTAAGTATAAATATATATATTTATATCTACTTCGCAATAAGCTGTGCAGACTAGTACAGTTAGTAGTTGAATAGTTAATAATGCGCAGTTAGAATATGATGCCAAAACTGAGGGTTAAGCAAGCTCAAAAAAATAATAGTGTCTTATGCGCTGCTTAACAATTGTACTGAATAGTGCTAATGACTTCTTAATCCAGATAATGCGGAGCTTAATACTGGATAGTTGATTCAAAGAATGAATTGGTTTGAAAGACTTTCTCTCTAGGTTCAGGAAGTACTCCAGCTCATTAACTAAGAATGCTGAGGTACTCGAAATTTCTCCAGACAGCTGAGAGTCTTTATTTGCCAAGAAATACCTGCATTCCAGCGAAGTATCTGGTAAGAATCGCCCAAGAAAACGTCCTCCTTACTACAAACCCTGAACTGGCTGAGGCAACAGGAACAAACTACTCCTCAACTAATTTTCCTGTCACCAAAAGGAAGCGCTGCAGTCCTAATATGCTTCTCCTCCTCCGACGACGGTTGAAGTGCGCAGCACGCTAGAAGCGCGAGCGCGATGACCGCATCACTTCAGTTGTTTCCCTTAAACAACTAGAATGTTAACTTACAATACAATAGGCGGTCGCCATGTTGGAATTCCGCCGCAAGCAGTACGAAGGATTTTTATCTATTTACATTTGGAAACACTGTGCCACTAGTTGACTCCAAGTGAGAGGAGATTTCCTTGACCTTTTCTGGTGTTTAAACTTAAAACAGGGGTAAAAAGGGCCTACAACGGAACAGCATTGCCCAGTCCTGACAGAGGGGAGGTGCGGCTGAGCTGTTTGCTAGGGCCGATTTTGTTACAGGGGGCCGATATTGCCGACCCCCGGTAACAAAAACGGCTCCCCAGGGGCCAAAATCTGGCCCCCACCCTGGCGGCCCATCGGGGAAACGCCCGGTGCCCGCTACGGCCAGTCCGGCCCTGCGAGGAAAGCCAATTTTTATTTGCTTTCCGTCTGGAAATTCGCGTGTTAACGTGGTGTTGTATCCCACAAGGGTATACAGAGAGTCCATCGATTTTCAATCAGATTTTGAAGAAGAATCTTGAGAGTCTCGTACTGCCACAGAATTCAGTTCTTGTGCAATATATTGATGACCTCTTGATCGCGTAAGAAACAGAAGATGCTTGCAGGATTGATGCTGTTGCATTGTTGAATCATCTAGCAGAGAACGGACACAAGGTGTCCCCGAGCAAGCTACAGTACTGTTTGACTGAGGTTCAGTACTTGGGTCACCGAACTGAGAAAGGCAAGAGGAAGGTGTCACCAGACTGTGTTGAACATGGCTGAGCCTACAACACAAAAGGAAGTCAGGATGTTTCTGGGAATGGTTGGGTATTGCCGTCAGTGGATTCCCAACTTTTCATTGAAGGCGAAGCCTTTGCAGAGATTGACACACAAGGATGTGAGTGATCCGGTACCATGGGATAACGACTGTTTGATCGCCTTCTTGGAGCTAAGAGAAAGTCTTTGTCGCGCTCTGGCTCTAGGAATGCCTGATTACAATAAGTCTTTCTCACTATTTTGCTGTGAGAGAGAGGGTTGCGCACTGTCAGTACTAACACAGACTCATGCAGGTGTCCGTAGAGCAGTTGCCTACTTCTCAGCTACCTTAGACCTGGTAGCTTCATCGTTGCCCGGATGTCTCAAATCCGTTGCTGCAACAGGTGTTAGCATTGAAAGGTGTGAAAGTATTGTAATGGGTCACCCACTTACTGTTTATGTTCCACACTCAGTTGAGCTTCTGATGACGAGAACCAAGACGCAACATTTGACAAATAACAGACTTTCACGCTATGAGCAGGTCATACTTGCCTCAGATAATGTGACTCTGAAAAGATTTTCCGTATTGACTCCTGCTACTTTGATGCCTTTACCAAATGTTGATGACGAAGATTGTGAGGCCCATGACTGTCTTTATGTGACTGAACTTTGCACCAAACCGAGACCTGACATTGTCGATGAACCTCTACCCCAATCTGATGAGATCTTCTTTGTAGATGGTTCATGCTTAAGGGACAATGTGGGCCATCTGAGAGCAGCGTTTTCTGTGTGCACCATTTCTGGAGTTGTGGAAGCTGCTTGTTTACAGGGAGTATACTCCGCACAAGTGGCTGAAATCATTGCTTTGACACGTGCCTGCTTGGTTGCTGATCAAATCCGAGTCACCATCTACACTGATAGCCAGTACGGATTCGGTGTGGTTCATGACTTCGGACAGCTATGGTCACAGACGGGATTCTTAACGTCATCAGGATCTCCGATCAGAAATGGGGAGTACGTAAGGCAGTTGTTGGAAGCCTTGCAATGTCCAAGAGAAATTGCAGTGGTTAAATGTGCCGCCCACGGGAGGAGGAAGACTTTGTCACGCTTGGGAACAGGTATGCGGATGAAGTTGCACGTTTCTGTGCCGAACAAGGGTTCATTTTCACAGGAGAATATACTGGAGAGAGCACAGAGAGAACAGAGCTCAGCATGATGTTAGCCATAGCAGGCACTTGGGACGAGCTCAAGCGCCTGCAGAGAGAGGTGTCAGGACAGGAAGAAGCTGCTTGGATCAAAGCAGGTTGTGAGAAAAGAGATGATGGTATTTGGGTTTCAACTGATGGTCGAGCGGTGTTGCCAGATGATTTACTGAGCCTTATGGCAAGGCAGATTCATGGAGCGGTTCACATTGGAAGGGATGCCATGGTGCGAGTGTTCAGGCAGACGTGGTTTAATCCACGGTTTCGTGCGTTTGCTGAAGCAGAGTGTCATAGATGTGTTACGTGTCAGCAAATGAATGCTGGGAAAAAGACTGTGGTTGCATTGAGTCACATTGGAAGATCAGGGGGACCCTTTAATAGAATTCAGCTTGATTTCATTGAAATGCCTAGATGCAATGGTTTGAGGTACATCTTGGTTGTGGTGTGTGTCTTCTCTCAGTGGGTGGAAGCTTATCCAACAAGGAGGTGTGATAGTCTCACAGCATCAAAGTTATTGCTTAGGGAGCTCATACCAGGTTTCGGATTTCCAACCTCATTGGAGTCGTATAGAGGAACACATTTCCATAGTGAGATCATGAGGATGCTTTGTGCTGCCTTACAAGTTGATTAGAGACTTCATTGCAGCTACAGGCCCGAGGCATCTGGAATTGTGTAGCAAATCAATGGAACTCCTAAGATGAGAATGGCAAAAGTGTGTTCATCCACGTCTCTGAAATGGCCTGATGCATTGCCTTTGGTGTTGATGAGTATCCGTAGTATTCCCGACAGGCCCTCTCGCCTCATGAGATCCTGATGGGGAGGGCGATGCGTTTGCCTGCAGTGCAGTCTACAGCCTTGATAAACATCACAGATGAGTTGATCCTTGATTATTGCAAAGGACTGGCTGACATAGTCCGTTCTGTGCCTCACCAGGTTGAAGCTGCGACTGCTCCGACCTCGAAGGACCTGTGCCATGATTTGTGTCCGGGTGACTGGGTGCTCGTCCGCAAGCATGTGAGGAAGAGTTGCCTTGACGCCCGCTGGAAAGGTCCATATCAAGTGATCTTGGTGACAAATACAGCTATGAAGTGCGGGGGCTTGCCGAACTGGATACACGCCTCCCACACCTGCAAAGTTTCAGGACCCTCGGAAGAAACAGCTCCTTTCCCAGAAGAAAATCCAACTGTGGTCGTTAGGCCACAGGAGGGGACAAGCCAAGCTGTGAGGGTTACTGACGAGGCTGGTTGCCCACCAGAGCAAGCTGAGGGGGTTCATGCTACACAAGGCCCAGGTATTGACTCTGAGGGAGACGGTAACGTTGCGAGTGATATAGAGTCAGACTCAACTGAGAGAACTGGTGCGCAAGGTGGTTGGGTGCAGAGAAGAAGGGCAGACCTTGCAGAGGAATCGTGGCCTGGGAGACAAAGGAGGTTAAATCTGAGATTGGCACCTGAAAGAGATCTTGCTCCTGTGTCTGAAACGTCTGCATCGGAGTTAAGTGACGCAGAACAAGCACAAGAGGGTCCAAGAAGGTCTAGAAGGGCAAGGGTGCTTTTCAAAGATACGCTGCCCCAGAGTAGTCTTATCTGGCTACCGATGCCGGGAGCAGTGGGGACCGGGAGGCTGAGGTCTTCACGAGTGGTCAGCAGGACCCCAGAACTGAAGATTGATATCGAGCTGATAGTTCCAGGTTTGGAAATAGAGGGGGTGTTGACGGTGACAGTACCAAGACCTCCAATTTTAAGCAAAGTGCAAGTTTTGATTCTGCGAGATTTGTCTTTTCCAACTTTCAGATATCAGCCACCAGCTCAGGAAGTTGCAGCCGTTCGTCTTGAGATTTTGCAACACGTCATAATTGAAATTGGCTCTGAGCTTATAAGGGACTGTTGATTGAACTGTGAACTGTAAATAAGCTTGCTTTAAAGAAGATAACCTAGGCCCGAGTGGAAGAAGAATAAATTTAGGGATCTTTCCGTAGAAGAAGAAAGAGGGCTAAGGGAGTCTTTTTGAACTGTGTAAATAAAAAGAGGAACGAACTGTGAATTTATTTCCAGAACTTCAATGAACTGTATTTGATCTAGATAACAGCAATCAGAGGCAGAGAAATAGACTTTGTGCTAATCCTCTTGCTGTGCCAAACCAACATTTGAAAATGGAGTCTGGAAATTCGAATCGCGCTCTTGCAAGGCTGACGCTGTGATATATATTGTTTCTTTGCTGCTTAACCACATTTATACTTTGAATGCGTCCGTATTGCTCTGATTTTTAAACCTGCTTTTAATCCTGCCACATTTGCACTTGAATTTGGACAGATTTTTTAAATTGTTTTAAACTTGCCTCTCTTGCACTTGGAACTTCTCTTGGCTTTTACTTTACTGACGCTCACTTGCTTTGGTTGACCCTCCCTGGTCCACCACGGGTTACGTCCCGCTTGAGTGGAGGGAGGAAAGGGCGACTTCCGGTCTGAGGGAGGTTGGCGGTCTAGTGGCCACAACCCCCTCCATAAAACCGGATGCTCTGCACGACGCGCAGCGGACGCGCTCTTGCAAGGCTGACGCTGTGATATATATTGTTTCTTTGCTGCTTAACCACGTTTATACTTTGAATACGCCCGTATTGCTCTGATTTTTAAACCTGCTTTTAATCCTGCCACATTTGCACTTGAATTTGCACAGATTTTTTAAATTGTTTTAAACTTGCTTCTCTTGCACTTGGAACTCCTCTTGGCTTTTACTTTACTGATGCTCAGTTGCTTTGGTTGCCCCTCCCCGGTCCACCACGGGTTACGTCCCGCTTGAGTGGAGGGAGGAAAGGGCGACTTCCGGTCTGAGGGAGGTTGGCGGTCTAGTTGCCACAACCCCCTCCAATAAACCGGTTGCTCTGCACGATGCGCAGCGGGCGAGCCAGCGGTGTGCCGAAGGCAAGCCCGTCTGCGCCCATCCGCGCCCATCCGTGCAAGGATGTTGCCAGGAACCATGCCTGTCCTACTCCAGATTCCGTACTGACCCCAGGTATATCTTATTCTCGCAAGGCACTATACGAACTAAGGAAAGTTTTATTACCCCCCTGTGGGCATCTCGCCCGGGACGTTGTTCGGTCCTGGCCAATACCAGAAGGCCCTTTTTCCTGCATACTCTGTCAGTTCCAGTGCAATACTATGAATAGTACTCTAACATTAGATACCCCTGGGTGTCGTAGCTTTATCCACCATCCATACACCCCCAAGGACGTTACTCCTTCCTTCCCGGAATCAGGAAGGTCGCCTAACAGGCCCAATAAAGGCTGGAAAGGTGTCTTATGTAATGTCAGATCCCTCCCTAAACATGCTATAGAGGTGTGGGACCTACTTACCTCGGTTAACCCTGATTTAGGGTTCCTGACTGAGACATGGCTTAAGCCTAACTCTACTCCTGCCATTACCTTAGCGCTACCAGCTGGCTATAGGTTCCTAAGGATGGACAGACAAACAAACGGGGGGGGCGGGATTGCTATTATTTATAAAGACTGTATCTCAGTCTCTACACTCGAGCAAGGTTGCAACGCTAATATAGAAATTTCTGTCTTTCGCATTGATCTCCATCCGCAACTCAGCTGGAAAGGTGCCTTAGTGTACCGGCCTCCTGGCCCTTTGGCAGACTTTTCACTCCAGCTTACGGAAATAATTGCTCCCCATGTAATCTCGACCAATAAATTTCTACTGTTGGGCGACTTCAACATGCACAGTGAATGTGCCACCCTCCCCGACACGTCGCTGCTCCTAGCAGACCTGGCTCTCCTTGGCTTAACTAAGCTTAACGATGGCCCCACCCATTCTGCGGGTCACACACTTAATATCATCTTTTCCAACGCCCCTTGTATCATGTGTGAACCCCCACAGCCACTGACTTGGTCAGACCATGCATCAATTGAATTTACTATTCTGGGTCCCAGCGTGACTGCTGTTCCCCCCTCAGCCTCCCACAGTGTCCGCAGACAATGGCATAAGATCTCCCCGGATATCTTCCAGGCTGCCTTCTCGCCACCCTGGGAATCTGAACCCTCCAACACTGAGGATGGCCTAGCCGGGTACAACTCTGCTGTTACTAGTGCCATTGACCTGCTTGCGCCTCTCAAATCATTTCCGAATGCAGCTAGGCGGCCTCAATCAGCTTGGTACTCCCCCGGGCTTCGTGCTGAAAAACGGCAGTGCAAAAATCTGGAGAGACGTTGGCGCAGGTCCCAGGAAGTGAGGGACAAAGACAACTTCAAGAAGGCCCTCTCCACCTACCACAAAAACATAAAGGGAGCGCGCAAAACGTTTATCGCCTTACAGTTAGTTAAGGCAGAGAACGGCCCCAGAACCCTATTCCAGATACTGAAATCTTTCACCAGTCCCAAGGCCTGTGAAAACCCTGAGACTCCTTCTCAAGCTCTCTGTGACGACATTGCCCAGTATTTTTTCGCAGAAAATTGAACTTATCTATGATAAGATCTCTCCCCTTGGGAGCCAGCAACTGAATGCTTTTCCTCCCGACCCACCAGTATCTGCAACTACACAACCACTGGAGAGCTTTCCCTCTATGTCTACCGAGGAGGTGGCAGCCATACTTCACACTGTAAAATCAGGCTCCCCCCTGGATGTTATTCCAGCAAAAGTAGCCACCTCCCTTTCCAACCAACTGTCCTCACCCATAGGCACAATTCTCAACCTTTCTATGAGAGAGGGTCATCTTCCACGGGAATGGAAGGCAGCACAGGTCAACCCTATCCGTAAAAATCCCAAGGTCCCTATGGAAGAGCTCTCCAATCTCCGCCCCATTTCCTTACTACCTCTCCTGAGCAAAGTCCTGGAAAAATACATCAATCAACATCTATCTGTCCATGTCGAAAATACTGGCAGCCTGGACCCCTCTCAATCTGGTTTCAGGCCCAAATACAGCACGGAGTCTGCCCTGTTGGAGGTCACGGATAACATCAGGATGACCCTAGACAGTGGCCACTCTATGATTCTCGTGCTGTTGGACCTTTCTGCCGCGTTCGACACGGTCTCACACCAGATCTTGCTCAGGAGATTGGAGGAGATTGGACTTAGAGGACCTGCCCTTCAGTGGATGACGAGCTTCCTGTCCTCCCGTACCCAGACTGTCAATATAGGCCCTTTTCGGTCGAAGACGATGGAACTGACCAAGGGTGTTCCTCAGGGCTCATGTTTGAGCCCTACATTGTTCAACATCTATATTGCTCCCTTGGCCAACCTCCTTAGGTCCAGCGGCTTTCTGCCCATTTCTTATGCTGATGACACCCAGCTTCTCTTCTCTTTTAACAAATCCTCCACGTCGGCTCAGTCCACATTTTCGGAGGGAATGACAGCCATTGCTCATTGGATGAAAAGTAATTTTCTCCAACTTTATGCAGGGAAGACGGAGATCATGCTCTTCGGAGATGCCCCTCTACTGTGGACCCCAGACTGGTGGCTGGCAGCCCTTGGCGGCCCTCTTGGCCCTAAGGCCCTAGTTAAAAATTTGTTTAAAAAAAGGACAAGGGGACCCAATAAGGTAACCAAGGACCTTGGGTAGACAGTATTTTATAAGAACAATCTGGCACATGCATCAAGGTAGGCTTTTGCGATTCCTTAATTGCGATTATTAAGGAATCGCAATTAAGGAATCGCAAAAGCCTATGCATGTAGGAATCGCTATAAAAATAGCGATTCCTAAACATTCCTTAATTGCGACTCGCAAATTGCGAGTCGCAATTAAGGAATGCCGTCCCATTCATTCCTATGGGCCTACAGGCCCATAGGAATGAATTGGAGATTGCATGAGCAATTTGCGAGTACCAGTAGGTACTTGCAAATTGCTCATGCAATTTCAAGGGTGCAAGGGTGTCAAAATGACACCGTGTTGCACCCTGAAATTATGATGTGCACCCATATTGCGCACACACATGCCCCAAGGGCATGTGTGTGTGTAACCTAAAACTTAAAAAAATGGATTTTAGTGCATTTTTAAAGTTTTTGCAATTTACCATGAAGTTCAACTTCATGGTAAATTGCGCCCCTAGTAGCGAAATCGCTAATTTTTTAACTTTGTTGCATTGCATTTAAGGAATCTCAATTTGTGATTCCTTAAATGCAATCGCAATTTAAGTAATCGCAATTGTGCGATTCCTTAAATTGCGATTTTTGCATTTGGGATGATGCATCCCGAATGCAAAAATACAGGTCGCAAAGGGGCAGATTCTGCGAATCTGCCCGTTTGCGACCCGATTTTCGGATGATGCATGTGCCTGATAGGTCCTTGAAAAGGGGCGGATGTAAACGAACAATAAATATAGACTAGAATCAGTACTATATTAATACTGTCCAGCCGGACAGTCAGTTTTAATATATAATGATATTAGAGATTGAACAAGAACCAATAAAGTGGGACACAGTCCTGCGTCCTACACATTTACAAGACAAAAACATAACATATAAGATAAACAAAACATTCAGGCAGGGCAGGGAGGCTTGTTTGTGATGCAATAAATTGAACAAGCAATAAAGGCGACAACCGTTACACTAGATTAACAACTGAGATTGTGTACACGGTGTACAAACAAGTCGACGACATTTCGATCCTTTACAACAATATTAGGATCATCATCAGGACAAATAAATACAAGCCTGAAGGTCAAGGAGCCTGCAAAACAATTGGAAGAATAGGGGAAAAAACACAAAGGGACAGGCAAACAAAAAAGAAATTTAGAATTGGTAGTAGAGAGACAATCCATAAACATCATGCCACAAATACCAACGTGGATTGGAACTAAACCACAAGTTTACGCACTGCGGACGTGCTCATTAAGGTTTAAGGTGTACATCAAGGATAACTTCGCGGTGTGAAGGAACAACGCAGGGCTTATAAGCGCGCAATATGCCCGTGATTGGCTGAAGAGGATTACGTGAGGGTGAGTTTTGCCAATTTGACAGAGTGGAAACAAGCGAATGAGGAGTTGCATGCACAAGCGGATTAAAAGGTGCATGGGGTACCTAGGACTCAACGACTAAGCAACCAGCTAGAATTTCTAGGATATAAGTGGTAAGAAAGGTAAACCGGGACACCTGAAGAAGGAAGAAGGTGCGCGGAATAAGGGAGGTGTTTGGGAAGTTTAGAAAGCCCGTAGGTGGACGGGAAGTGTACCTTAATTGTTCGCAGGAGGGACTTGCGAAGTTGAAACAATTTGCTCGTTGGCAAATGGTAACATGAAGTAAGGGGATGGTGAGAGAGCGTAGGCCGCAATGGGCAGTTCGACCAACATTGGAAGCGTATCTAATGGAAGAAGGATAGAACTTTAGAATAGCGACGGAAAGGAACCGCTAGAGTTGTGCCACGTAGATCCGGAAGGTCGCTTACCTAAGAATTAGAATGTTGAGGTGAGGGCACTGCGCAATGGCAGGTGTTTGGTTGGTGGGGGCTCTGCGGGACAAAAAAGCAAGTGTGGTTAGGAACGGGCAAAGGGAACTACTGATGCCAGGAGCGCGTGTCTCAAAACCATGCGCTTACCTCAATGAGTTAATTGGGGAATAGACCATCTGCGGTGAAACGGTCTGGCCGATCTAGAAAGGGACTGAAAGGGCAGTTAGGAACGGGTAGAAAAGGCTTCAAGTAGTAAGGCGGGGCCAAGGAGGGGCTCTTACCTGCGCGATGGCAGTCGGATGTGTGGCGCGATGGCGGCGATAATAGACGCTAGTGAGGGCGCTAGAGAAACATTAAATAACGTGAAGCGCGTTACGCGATGACGTGATATGTGCACATATGGCGGCCATATTGAGTGAGGGAAATTGCATGCGAGATCGGTTTAACCCGGTTAAATTTCGAGGTAATTAAATGAATGAACAGTTGAATCAATTTGCAATGCGAGATATTCTAGGGGCAGATTGATACAAGGAATAAAGATATTTACGGCTGATTGAAATGGTACCAACATTGATGACAAAATATCTAGAGATGTGTGAAATTACAGAGGTCATAGGAGAACAACATTTATACAATATCTGGAGACATGTGGAATTGCAGAAGTAATAGGAAACAACCTTTATAGTGTGGGAATTCACAGTAAGGTTAACCAGTCTTCATTTCTGTTTAATCCATCTTTGATACTGCCGGTGCGCAGGATCCATTTTAGTTCTTCTTTATTTAAAAGCTGAGAGATATTGGCACCTCTGGGTGGCGGCTTGACGACACTGATAATTGTCCATTTTATGTCATCTTCGTTGTGGCCAGTATTAGAAAAATGTTCAACAAGTGGAGCATTTGGAGTCTTACAACGAATGCGGCTGCGATGTTGGGAAATCCGAGTTTTTGCTTTTTGTGTTGTTTGGCCAATGTAAATTTTCTGACATGGACACTGAATCACATAAATCACATTACATGTGTTACAGTTAGAGAAAACTTGCGATTTAACAGTTATATTATTGAAGGTGAATTCTTTACCTTCAATCGTGAAATCACATACAACACAATTCCCACATTTGGCATGTCCTATTAAAGGGTTAAGACCCCAATGTCCGTCAAGCGTAGTATTTACTCTAGGGTTAGGAAGAGCTGCTCTGACCAAATGATCTTTAATATTTCGACTTTTGCGAAAGGCAAACAGTGGGCGTTCAATGCTCATGGCGCCAGCGTTCAAAATTGTCCAATGCTTGAGAATGCATTTCCGAATGGTATGCGAAACCGGTGAAAATGTGGTGACGCAAACCATGCGGTTCTCATTAGGTTTTGGTTTAGGGGATAGGAGAATCTCCCTGGGGCAGTACCATGCTCTTTTTAGAGCAGTGCGCACAAGTCGTTTAGGGTAACCACGATCCCGTAGTTTGGTGGAGAGAATGGAGGCTTCATGAAAGTAGTCCTGTTTGAGGAAGCAATTACCTCTGATACGTAAAAATTGCGACTAGGGTAGATAGTCGCATAATGCGCGTGGATGATTGCTCTCATAGTGAAGTAGAGTGTTGCGCTCTGTGGGCTTCCTATATAGACTTGTAATGAGTTCCCCATTGGAATGGTGAATAGTAAGATCAATGAATGGGATGGAAGTTCTATCAAATGAAAGGGTAAAGTTAAGGCCTAGGCAATTGCTATTTAGCCAATGCATAAAATGTTTGAGTGTTTCTTCATTATCATGCCAAATTAAAAAAATATCGTCAATGTAACGATGCCAGAGAGTTATTCCAGAGTGGAAGGTGTTATAGGGGGACAGGATTGTCGACATTTCAAGGTGATCCATAAAGAGTATGGCTAGATTGGGGGCGAAAACTGCCCCCATCGATGTGCCCTTCACTTGCTGATAATACTCATTATCAAAAGAGAAGAAATTCCTAGTGAGGCAGAGTTCAAGAGGTTGGAGAATAAAAATTGTGGGGACAGCATGTGGGCGTGGTCTGGAATCCAAAATGCTTTGGATAACAGTGAGTGCCTTGACTTGTGGGATGTTTGTGTACAAGGATTCGACATCCATTGTACATAGAATGTCAGAACCTGTGTTGAAAGGGTGACGTTCGACTAAATTGATCATCGCCATACTATCTCTAACATAGTTAAAAACTTGGGCATTCGTCTAGATCGTGCCTTATCCTTGAAGGAGCATGCTGCTCACACGGCCGGCGCCTGCTTCTATGTGTTGGGCCTGCTACGACGAGTCTTTCCTTTTCTTCCAGATCACACCCATAAAACCCTTATTCAGACCATGGTAATGAGCCGTCTCGACTACTGCAATGCTCTCCTGGTCTCTGCCAACGAGTCTTCACTCAGCAGGTTGCAGGTGGTCCAGAACACCACTGCGCGCCTCGTTATGAACGCTCCGTATAAAACTGCTTCCCTTCCCCTTCTTCAACAGCTCCACTGGCTTCCAATCCGCAAGCGTGTCAAATTCAAAGTCTGTTGTATCGTCCATAAGGCCTTGCATAACAAAGGCCCTCTCTACATCTCTAGTCAACTCAAGCATTACGCTCCTACAAGGACCCTTAGGTCAGGAAGCAAATCGCTTCTTTTAGTCCCCAGGGTCGGGAAAACAAGGCTGGGTGGGAAATCCTTTTCTTACCTCGCTCCCCTTTACTGGAACCAGCTCCCCATTCACCTGAGACAATGCTCTGACTATTTGCGCTTCAGGAAACTTCTTAAGACCACCCTATTTTAACATTGCTTGTCAGCCCGTTGAGCAGCACTGTCCAAAGCGCAGAGATACCCCTCAGGGGGTGATTCAGGCGCTATACAAAACCCATAAATAAAAATAAATAAATAAATAAGTGTGTGATAGGTACACTCATAGTAGGAGTGATAATAGTAATAGCGGTAGTCATTATTGTGTCTGTAAAAATTTCACACAAAGCAGAAGTGGAGGGAGTGGAAGTGAAGGGGACAATCACACCTGTTACTTCTAGCACAAAAGAGGGTATCGTAGGAGCTGAAAAGGCTATGCTAGATCAGACTAGTCGTATGTTACACGTAGATTTGTCTAAAGGTGATTACACGCTTAACGCTTCACATGTGATCACATCACATGTGATGTACTTCAAATGCAGTACATCACATGTGAACAACTTCATTAAGCAAATAACATCAAATACTATGAATCATGATACTAGAAAACACATGCCACGTTGTTTCCTTGCATGGCACGATAATTTTCTACCATAACACTTTCACACGTTATTCCTAAATACAACCTAATGACCAATTGTTATCACGACAAATGAATATATATGTGGATGCGGACTATCCATGATTATAATGCACCCCTACAAACGAAAGAGCACCATCGCGCTCCATCAGTTCCCCCCCCTCTGATGACAAGTGTCATCAAAACAAATCACAACTCCCTGGAGAAATAACCAACCTAAACAGAAGTTGTAGCCAGTCTTCCCTGTCGGAACTTCTCTAGGCTTTTGAGATTCTCGTAGTGACTGTCCTGCAGTCTCTCCAAACTCCTCTCACGCTCCCTAAGAGATCTCTCAGCCTGACCTGCCTTATGCCATTTGTAGGCTTTCACCAATCCAAACAAGATGATCACACAAACCACAACTATGATGATGGACTTCAAGATGTAACCAAGTATTCCCTTTCCAAGATTGGCAAACCAATTTCCAACTTTTCTAAAGCCCTTTCCAACCTTGTCCCAAACACCATCTGTGGCCAAATCATGCACTTCATGATGAATCTCAGTGATGTTACTTATATACTTCTTCAGATCTTTGCTGAGATTTCTTTATTGAGTGTGGTCTCACTTACTGCCTTTGTGTGTGCAATAAATGCTTAGCACTTCCCTCTTATATGCCTAACTGCTCGCCCACACTACCACAAAAAAGAGTGTTAGAAATGGGATCTCTAGTTGGCAGTGGTTTGTACCCTGTTCAAGTAGGGACCCTCACTCTAGTCAGGGTAAGTAAGTTACACACTCAGAATAACCTGTGATAACCCTCTTAGTAGCTTGGCAAGAGCAGTCAGTCTTGTCCCCAGAGGAAATGTGTAAAGTATTTGCATACACACACAGTAACACAGTTAAAGCACTACAAAATGACCCCACACCAGTTTGGGAAAATAGCCAATATTTATCTGATTAAAACAAGACCAAAACGACAGAAATCCTACATACACAAGTCAAGATATGAATTTTCAAAGAATAAATAAAGTTATAGCTCTTAGAAATCAATGGTTGCGCTTGACCAGGGCAAAGTACCTTAGATGCATTAAAATTCAAAGAGGATGCGTGGCGCAGGGGAGGTGAGGCATTGAAAAAGCAGTTGATGCGTCGGTTCCTTACTGCTTTGCAGGCCGTTGGCATGGTGACGCTCGGGGACAGTGTGTTGCGCAGAGGAGGTGATGCATCACTTGTAGCAAGGAATGCGTCTGATCCCTAAGGCGGTGCAGAGTGGTTGAGCTGTCCACGTCTGGGGATGATGCGTGGCACAGGGGAGGTGATGCATCTTTTACAGGCCTGATACCTTGATTCCTTACTGCGGTGTTGATAATGAAATTAGTGTCCGGCGTTGATGTGTCAATGCTGTGTCGAAAGTCAGGTCGCGCTGCATCGATTCCACAGTGTCGAAGCAGGCCCTGCATCAGAGTCAGAGCGGTGCATCAAAGATTTTGGTGATGCAGTGGTTGAGACTCCCACAGCTGCGATTCTTCGGAAGCGCTGCAGTGAAAAGTCAGGGCCTAGGTTGTAAGTCGTGGTCTTTGCGTCGAGCGGGGAGCATGCTTTGGTGCAGACAGTGGCGATACATAGAGTTTTGCGATGATGCACTGGTTCCGAATGACACTTGGAGTCGATGCATTGATTTTTCTTCTTGTTGCACCAGAGCTCACTTCCAAGGGCCCAGAAACTGGATTTGGCACCACATGTAGAGTAGGGCTCTCAGCAGAGCAGCCCAGGTGCTGGCAGATGAAGTCTTTGATGACCCTGAGGCAAGCTCAACTCACGCTCTTGGAAACCTTAAAAGCATGATGTAGAAAGCAAAGTCCAGTCCTTTCACTCCCAGGAGACAAGCAGCAAGCGGCAGGCCAGCACAGCAAAGCAAACAGCGAAGTGCAGTCCCTCGTCACAGCAACACAGCTCTGGCAGAATGTCCTCAATCCAGAAGTGGTCTGAGTATATGGTGTCACAGGTCCAGTACTTATACCCATTTCAGCCTTTGAAGTAGGCAAACTTCAAAGAAAAGTCTTTGTAGTGCACAAGACCCTGTCCTTCCTTGCCCTGGTTCCAGACACACTACAGGGGATGGAGACTTCTTTGTGTGAGGACAGGCACAGCCCTATCCAGGTATCAGTGTCAACTCCTCCCACCACTCTAGATCAGGAAGGCCCATCAGCCAGGTGATGGGCTATCAGGATATGCAGGGTTTACCTCAGCTCCCTTTGTGTGACCGTCTAGAGTGAATGCACAAGAGCCCAACTGTCACCCAGACATGCATTCAGAGACAGGCAGAGGCACAGAATGGTTAACGTAAGTAAATGCTCACTTTCTTAAAGTTGCATTTTCAGACCTGCAATTTAAAAAACAACTTCACTCAAAGATGTGTTTTTAAATTGTGAGCCCAGAGACACCAAACTCCAATTTTCTATCAGCTCCAAATTGAAAGATACACTTTTAAGATGTTATAAGGCAGCTCCAATGCTAACCTATGGGAGAGATTGGCCTTGCTGTAGTAATAAACAAATTTAGCAGTTTTTTACTACCAGGACATGAAAAACACAACTGTTCATGTCCTTTTAAATACACTGCAACCTGCCCATGGGGCTGCCTTGGGCCTTCCTTAGGGGTGACCTATATGTAATAAAAGGGAAGGTTTGGGCCTAGGTCGAAATGGTAGTTTAAAACTGCACACACAGGCTCTGCAGTGGCAGGCCTGAGACATGCTTGCAGGGCTACTCATGTGGGTGGCACAATCAGTGGTACAGGCTCACTAATAGCATTTGACTTACAGGCCCTGGGCACACCTGGTGCACTAGACTAGGGACTTACTAGTAAATCAAATAAGCCAATCATGGAGAAACCAAATACCATTACATTTTAGACATAGAGTAATTGCACTTTCGCACTGGTCAGCAGTGGTAAAATGCCCAGAGTCCTAACACCAGCAAAAACAAAATTCAGCACAGGATCAAAAACAGTAGTACAAAGGACAAAAGACTGGGGAAACCACTCCAAAAGATGTCATGGCTAACAGAGAGCATTTGGGGTGTCATTTGTGCCTCAGTAATTCCTTTGGGGTTTGTCTTGACTTTTTACGCAGTGTACCTCTTTTTGGTCCACTATATAAAGAGCCAGTTTCCTACAAGCATCTTACAACTCTTCACACATAGCAAACAGATATTCTCCTTTCTCACTGTCACACTCTACCTTCAAAAAATGATAGAACACTTCAAAGTCATCCACCACTGGATTTCCCCTCTACTTGTGCATGCTGAAACCACCTGGCAAAAGCGTGATTGTCTATTCAACTCAGGTACTGCACCACATTTTTATCCCCACCCCCTGTATTTCCTTCTTCAGGCACCCTGACAGGATCAAGTAGAGTACAGCAGCGGTCGGTGCAGGTAAGCACAGTGGGGTGGGGTGGGGCAAAGGGGATGTTGACAGATGACAGAATGGGGCAAATTAAATAAATAAATAACTCCTATTCTATCGCCTGTCGACATCCCCCCGCAGCGCCCGACCCCACCGGCCGCTGCTGGTAGAGTATTCATACATTTTGACAATCAAATGAAACCATCTGTTTTCTAGTATCCACAGACATCAATTCATACTCATTCAGGCAATATCAAAGAGGGGTTTGTTGGCAGCATGTGAAACATCTTTATCAAAAACATAAACTGAAATACATAGAATACCAAAAGTTCTAGCATACATAAACATTACCCTACAAAACTTTCAACCTACACCTAATCGTATTATCAAAGACTTACTGCCAAATATGCTAGGACTGGAGTTAGAATAGTAAATTCAGCCAATTCCCAAAAATATGCAAATTTTGTTTGACTGGATTTTGGCATTAAATGCAGGTCAACATTTTTGTAAGAAGATATTACATAAGGCCAAGAAAATCTGTAGTTTGGAGTCTTGTTTTTACTTCCTATGCGGCTCATTAATGATTTTGAGGAATAGGAGCTCCACCCTAATTTGGTGGATCTCCTGTTCCAGTAAGCCCACTGTTCTTCAGCTCAAATGGAACTCGGGAGAAACTGCTGATTGATTGCCAGTGGAGCCTTTGTTCCTTCACTAGCAGTAAATCAAAGACGGTGGCCTAGCCACCACAGACCTATCACCTTCTATGCATTTGGAATTCTGCCTTATTTAAGGCAGACCACACAATTTCCATTTTCCCTGCCCGTGTCCACCATACAATGGACCTGGCAGGGAATATCAACAATGGTCTTGGTCCAAAGGGAGTAAACTCCCTGCTTGTCAGTGCCAGTGTTCTATTGTTTTCTCACAAACAAGCCGTACTATAGACAAATGGGCTTCTATTTAAGGTAAGAAAAAGTTGATTTATTAAATGCAACCTCACACTCTGCCACACTGTCTGACTTTGAATCCCCCACAGACCAGCATTCTGTGGAATGTCAGCATAATATGTTTTGCTATTCATATAGCACAAATCTTGCTCGGACGCAATGTAGCACTGTACATTACATAAGAGGTTCGGAGATGATCAACAAGCTCGTGTACATTAAGTGGGGATATACACAGATGCAGTTCATATTTTTAGGCATGGGGAGAGTGAGTGATTTGTCTAGAATCACACACTCCGAATTGAGCTGAGTGGCAAGGCCGGGATTGGACCCTAGATCCCCAGGTTTCAACATCAGTAGCTTCTAAGTCACATATCCTCCTTAGTAGGCACACCAATATAGTACACATCTTTGTTTTTTTACATACTTTGAATTTCCCAGAAAACTGGGCAGGAGGGAAATTAAACAAGGTGAGGAGAAAGGAAAGGAAGAGCTGTAACTCTATAACACAGCTAACTAAACCATAAAGGAGTAGTAGAAAAGAACTGGTGTAATATTCAATCAACATAAAAACTTCATAAGTGTATACCAAGAGGTTGATAAAAAGGTCCACGTTCAAAGCTCTTGGCTGACATTGCCTGCTGTCAAATGCCAGGGTTACTTGATACCAATGCTGCCTAGTCTTGATTCCAAGCCGTGCTTCTTTTTTACACCACCTGTCAATGGTGAAAATACCTCCTTTCTGGCTACCAGAGCGCCGGTTTCCACTGGTAAAATGCTTTTTCATTCATGTTTCATTCATCATACTATAGAAGAATGCTATTCTTTTTTTTTTTAATGAACTCATTTTATTAGTTTTAACATTTCTCAGCAGCTTCCACCAACAATCAATGAACATCATCACAGCTCGTAGCGGATCATGGAACAGAGTACCAACATCTGAAAGTAACAACAGCATCACATCAGTAGTCCATGATATGCCCACCACCCACCCCATATCTTATTTTTTGGGTGCATCCCCTTGCTTCATAATTCGACTTCTCCTAGCACGCACAGCAGTCCACTCCCTTCCTTCAGACCACCAATGAAGGGGGTTCTGACCACCTACAAGTGGCCATCAAAGTGGTTACGCCATTAAATTACCTTTCCGACCTCTGTCCCCCAGCTTCCTCCAGAAGACCCAGTAGGGCCGTCTGAGGACCAAGATCAATATTGCGACCCAGTACCCCAGCGATCTCTTGCTCCACCCCGCCCCAGAAGTTGGAGAAAGCTGGACAAGACCAAACTATATGGAGGAAGTCATAATCTGGGAAGGTGCACCTTGCATATGCGGCTTGGGCAACAGGCCCATCCGCTGCAATCGTTGAGCGGTCAAATATGTTGCATGGAGATAGGTGATTTGGACCATCTGAAGGCGTGAGGAAATCGCCAATTCTCTTGGGGCCAAGCAGCCTCCCTTCAGTCATCATCATCCAATTCGCCCACCCAACCCTCCCACTTGTGTCTCAAGAGTAGGAAGCGATCAGGTACGTTGATCATTAGGGAACGATAAAGCATGGAATTGGCTCCCTCACCCAATCTTCCCATCATTAGTTTAGCTTCAAGAGGATTGTATTCGAGGATGTGGGTATCTACCAAGATGTGGACAAGCAGGGCATGGCGTAATTGAAGGTGACGAAAGAGCTGTGTGTGGGAGAGGTGATATAGATCCCGCAGCTCCTAAAATGACATCAGTGTCCCCCCTTGGCGAACATCTTCCAAGTTAGTAATCCCTATTCTGTCCCGACACCTGCTGGAGCCATGTACCCTGCCATAGCATTATCATTCCTGTAAGGCGACGATCCCAATGAATACAAGGCAGGTCCGCTCTCCAGCAAAGCAATGCCACTTGCGTTCAGGAAGGAAGAGCATGTGGTATTGTGCTACCATAGAGTAGGCCGAGTAGACCGTCTAGGCCCATGAGGTGTAATTCAACAAGGTAAGCAGGGTCAGCCCAACCTCCGGTGAACCACTCAATCGGTACCAGGTGTGCTGCAAGGTAATACTCGTAATTGTCAGTCATAAAAGGACCCCTTCATAAGGGGACTTTCTCACAGAGGTGAAGGCCACTCGGTGTCGCCACCCCACCCAAAAAAAGGCCGTCATCTTGTAGGTAAGTGAATGGAACCATTTCTGGGGGATCGGGTAAGGGAAGTTTGCCAGAACAAGGAGATAGTGGGGAAGGCACATCATTTTAAATAAGGCTATGCGCCCCATCAGGTTAAGGCAAGCGATTCCATTTCCGCAAATCCCGTTTTAAGGCCGACATGAGGGGTTGAAAATTGAGGGTCCATGCCAGGTCAGGGAAATCCCAAGATATTTAAAAGAGAGACGCCATACCAGCACCTCAGGGCCAGCAGCATCTCCCGCAACTGGTACCAGTAGTGACTTGCACATGTTAATCCTCAGACCGGAGGTCTCGTCATACAGGCAGAGGATTTCAAGGCATCTCCGTATGAAATGACAGGTGCTCCTGCCAGGCATGAAGCCTCATTAATCTGGATGAATTAGATAGTTCAATGCCCTAACCAACATTGTCGCGAGGACCTTCGCAAATATCTTAATGTTGGCATTGATGAAGGAAATCGGCCTGAAAGAGGAGCAGCGGTCCGTAGGTTGGGCCGCCTTAGGTATAAACACAATAGTGGCATTATCTAGATCAGGGGGTAAAGACCCATGCTCCGACATGTCAGTATACAGGGCCAACAGGTGGGGTATCAGATGGGTGCAATAGCATTAAAAAAATTAAATGAGGAACTCCTCAGGGCCGGAGGTCTTGCCCGACTGGAGATCAGAGAGAGCCAGGCCTATCTCTTCTGCCGTGAATGGTTGGTCAAGTTCCTGAGCCAAAGAACAAGGAATGGAAGACAAAGGTATATCCTGAATTCGAAGGGATGCAACCTCTTGAGGAGGTGCAGGGGAGTGCCGTATAGAGGTTTTGATAGTATGCCGGAAACCCTAACAGAGGGCTCCAAAGGAGTCCCAAATGACTGGCATTATCCTATTGGAGACATCACAGGTCGCCAGCTGATAGAGTAGCTTACTAGACTCATCCCCATATTCATAAACCCATTGGTCGGTGCTCTCCAGCACTACTTCGCCTCTTCAAGAGAGAGCTGTCATAGCTTAGATTTTGCCCGTGCCAGCTGGCGCTCAGTGGCTCATCCAGCAAAGGGAGCCCTGTTGGGGTCCCCAGTCCAAAAGGAGGGGCTCATGATCAGATATGCCAAGTGGAAGAATCTGTATGAACTGCAGGGTTAGTAGATCACATGCCAGGAGCCAAAGTAAATCACTTCTAGATTCTGTTTTGTGAGCCGCAGATGCGTGTGAGTAAGACCATTGTGAGGGTTTCCACGAATGCCATGCATCGCAGCGACCCATGGAGTCCGCCCAGGAAGCTAATTGAGCGGAACATGCTGTTTGACCCGGTCGGGGGCTTTGGAGATGTCTCGTGCTGAGTTAGGGACTGCATTGAAATCCCCACCTATTAGGGTCGGCCCCGGGGGAAGAGCCACCACAAGAGATTGAAGCGCCTGCAATGTTGAGTGTAACAGCTGCTAGGGGATGTGGGATGAAATAAAATAATAATATTTGGCCTCTCGACCCTCAATCCCCACATATTTCCACTGAGGGTCAATGTGAGAAGCAGACACTGCCAAAGACAATGATTTGTGAAGAAGAAACTCGACCACTTTTGAACTTCTGGAGAAGCCTTCATAAAACATTCTATCATACCCACACCAGCTGAGGAATGGGCAATGGGAACCCAGAAGGTGTATGTCCTGGAGCGGGACCAGGTCTGGCGGATACTGCTTGATACAGCGCAGTACAGCCGATCTCTTGATATGGTCAAGAAGACAGTTTACATTCCAGGAGATGACCTTAATCATCAGGGGGCAGGGCTAGAAAATGGCGGAATCGTTCAGGGTCCCAAGGTCGCTGGGATAGGACGGTAAACAATGCCATGGAGCCTAGCATGTACATGTGAATATCTATGATAAATGACGCTTGCAGTGAGTGCCTGAAAAAGAAACCCACAACAAGATTCCAAAACAAAACAACAATCCCTCCCCCAACCCCCATCCCATACTTCCAACCCTGAAGCATCTGTCACCCAACAAGTAAACATAACTCAACTAAGTTGTGGAGAGGATGTAGCCTTACGGCTAGAGCGGTCGACCTCGAAGCTGGGGAACCGGGTTTGAGTCTCGGTAAAGATGCTCAACATCTGGGCAAATCACTTAATCTCCCCGTGCCTACCAAAAAAAAAAAAAAAATGAATGTGTCCATCTGTAACAAAACTGGTGCTCATGTAAAGCGCTCTGATACCCGGTGTCTCGGGTCTAGTTCGTGCTATATAAAACTCTAAAAAAAAAATTAAAAAGTAAGGGGAAAACTCGATTGAGGGTCCCACTCACCCATAAAGAGGATGCTAATGTCTAAAAGCAAATTGAGAAATGTAAGAAACCAACATAGTAGAACATATAATTGTCTCTCTCAGCCGGAGCGGCCTCTGTTCCGTCACCCATTCCCAAGCCTGACCAGGAGTGTCAAAGAAATAAGTAGATGAATTAAAGATCACCTTGAGGCGAGCTGGGAAGAGAAGCATGTACTGGAGGTTAAGCGCTCGGAGTTTTTGCTTAACTTCCTCAAATGAGCGGGGTCGCTGCTGGACCGCCCAAGTGTAATATGGGAAGATCAAGATTTTAGCACTGAGGTAACGCAAGCCCTGCTGACTCCAGGCCTCATGAAGAATAACATCTCGATCCCGATGGTTGAGGATACGGCCTATCACAGTGTGCATCCTTTCCACAACAAAACAACGGGACAGCCTATCCAGCCGGACCCATGTCGGGAACTAGTCCTCCAGAGAGCTGTCCATCATGGGGGCCTCCACCCCCTCCGGTAAACCAACGAGGCGCAGATTGTTTCTTCTGGACTAGTTTTCAAAGTCTTCCTCCCAGTCCTCAAAGTCATCCACATCCATCGCAGAAATGGTGTATTGGTCCATTTTGGTCTGGGCTGGTTTCAACATGGGGGGCTTGTCACGACCCATCACTGATCGCAAAGGAACAGTCACTGCAGAGGACAGAGTCATATTCCAGCTGGCCAGCTTGCCCCGGGGCAGCACGAGCAACCAGCAGCAGTGGAGCAAAGATTTGTTCTGGGGAGGCACCCCCACAACTCAGGAGTCCGAATAGGAACAGGCGAAGGTCCAGGCGGGAGAGCGCTGGGCAAACGCACACACTTGCTGGCCTGCTTGCCCCAGGGCAGCACGCGTAGCCAGCGATTATAGTCCTGGGGCCCTCCCAGAGGGGCTCCTCCACAGGGCAACAGGAGGGCAACTAAGGGCACACGTAAGCCCAGGCAGGGGTTCCTCCACCACCCGCCCGACGTCTCCGCCTGTGCTGGCAGGACACCAAAGTCACCATAGAACAATAGCGCAGGGAACCATAGTGTCTCTCTGGTACAATGCTTCCCTTCGGTTTCGCTGGCTCTGAATCTGCCTTCACCCCCAATGCATATGGGATACCTCCAATGGCCTGGACAGTGAGTCCTCAAGAAATCCCGGGTCTTCCAGGGCACAACCACAGCGCCCCACAGTCTACTGCGCCAATCAGCATAAGGCACCCCACACAGTGGTAGCCGACTATACCACCGACGCTTACTTATTGCACCCCTATTCCGCAGCTCAGGGGGGCTACAGCTGCATGAAACACCCCAGTACAGCCCAAGAAGTACAGGTCTGCCCCCCCTTGACACAGAGCCACGCAAAACAAGCTCCACCAGGTGTTCCGGGGCAGCCACACCTGGTATCCGTCTCAGCAAGGTCGAGGGTCTGTGGCAGCGCAACAGCGAGGTCCATTAGTGCCACCACTGAATCTAGGCCACATGCGGCCTCAACTGCAGGAGGGAGAAGACCACCACCATATACGCGACTCCAGCCGTTCCAACACCCAGGTTGCGGGGTCTGTAACAGAATCTCCCCCGGTGCCGCTGGCCAGCCTCACTTGGGATCCATCCCAGGATGTCCTCAGTTCTGTGGTTGAAGGAATAGCGATGTTCAGCAGCACCGCCTTCGATTGTAGGCCGCACACGGCTTCAGCATCGGGAAGGGGACGGCCGCCACCATGAATGCGGCTCTTCCCGGTCGCTCTGATTCAAATCACTGGGCCCGAGAGGACCCACTCACCAACATTATCTGGATACATCAGGCCCCAGTTACCACACCACAAGGGAGACAGCCCAGCTCAGGGGGAGAGCCTCAGGCCGGAGAGCGGTCAGCGGTATGGGTTTGAGGTGGCTGCCATCATGTCCCTGGACCCTCACCTATGTGGTCTGTGGCATAAGTCTACAGCAGCCCCAACACTGCCTTTACGAGTCCAAGTGAGTGTCGCAAAGTGTACCCTGAGTCCGCAAGGCCGGGGGGGACCGATGTAAGCGCTGTCTGGCAGGATGGAAGTGGATTGCATTTAGGTGACGAGAGCTGAATTAAAGCTCAACCGCCATCTTGGCCTCCGTAGCCACGCCCCCCAGCAGAATTCTATACTTACAGGTGAAGAACCATTCTCACATCTCTCAGTAATACCATTGAAATGTTTTCTTTATATAGTGCTCAGAACTGCAGCTTTGGCATTTCTGACAACTGCAACTAATAGGTAGTGCTTCTTCTAGATAAAATGACTCTCAGTTTATTAACGTCACAGGAAAGAAAGGCTTAGCTCTGAATATCACACCAGATGTCCTCAGAAACCGTTTAGGCATGGATTATTCCCCAATTCCTAGTGGCATAAGACTATTCAGGACAGCCTGGAATGTGCCTGAATCTGCAGTGTCCCTTGGTGTTAACATCTGAGATTATTGGACTCCAGAAATCTGGCTCAGAGGAATCACTAAGGCCCAGAATTACTGTCTTTCAGAAAATGGAATGCTGTATGACGAATTGCACTGCTGTTTTGCGTAAAAGGCAGAAAATGGTGCAGCGCCAGATTTAGCATGTGTCACATACCTATGAGGCCATCTGCAGCACTCTTTCTAAATCTGGCTGTTCTACGTGATGCTCAGCCTCGTGCTATGGCACAAAAGTGAGCCAGCAATGTCTATCCTAGGATTTGTACTGAAGATACACCACCCAGATTTAGTTATTACAGGATAGATAAATGCATAGGGGGACAGACACATAAGATGTGTGCTTTAATGTAAAGCGCATGCTGCACATTGTAATATATCAAATGATATACAACTTAACCCCTTGCTTGCACCTGGTTGCAGTACCTTTAGAATTTGGGGAAAAGGTAGACCATGCTATTTTAGCAGACCTGGCTTTGTACCAAAACTTATGATTTTTGTGCTGGTCTACCCAGACACGTCCCCTTGTATCAATTACCAACAAGCTGGAACAAAGAGGTTTGGGTGCCCCATGAAGGCAACTTTTAGGACAAAATAACTTTTAAGCCTGAAAGTTAATCTGTCGCTGCTATTCGTGTTGCTTTTCGCCACTTTGCGTAATTATTATTTATTTATTATATTATTGATGTATTCAATTATTATTTATATATTATTAATTTTAATTACGCTGGCATAATCAGAGTAATTTTGGTAATTCCACGTTATTTGTTGATGCAGAATTACCGATAATAGCGAGATTACGCCTACTCGCATAAATTTGGGAAAATATTCCTACTTTGAGATCACATTTAGTGAAGGCGAGCAGCGGTTCTTGCTCGCTATTTGTGTTCTGCTGCATTTATATTTCTTAACACAAAATGTATCCTCACTTGCATAATGGATGCAAGGGTGCATTTTGCACCAAGAAAATAGTACTAGATGCTGGGAGTAAGCTGGGGGAAAATTCTACCCCAACAGCACATTTGCCAATAATTTTTAGCACAAAGGGATATATTTACAAGCCCTCAGCGCCACCAGAGCATCACTTTTTTTGACGCTCCAGTGGCGCAGCGCCATTTTCCATATTTACACAGTGGCACTAAGCCTTAACGCCGCCTTGTAAATATGCCCTTTTCCGCCGCAGTCGTTTGCGGCAAAGGCGCCATGGAATACCAGGCCTTAGAATGGTGCAACGAGGAGAAATTATTCATTTCTCCTTGTATTTTGCTATTCCCATTGTGCAGCACGCATAAAAGGTGCAAATTCGCCATTATTGAGTGTTTAAGTGCAGGAAGATGTCTCTTCTTGCACATAAGCAATCATCCCTGCAGCGCAGGCACCCTTCCACGTGAGCAGCTGCTCGAGCTTGCTACTAATATTCTGTTGCGTTTAGCTCTATTTCTAAGTGAAAAATGCATTCTCGTACGCATTTTGGATGCAAGGAGGCTTTTTTGGCCAAAACATAGCGCTATATGCAGAATTACTCTTCTTGTGGAATTAAGTGTAATTATGCAAGTTATACCCACCCCAATCCATTTCCCAGTTATTAACAGCATGGCTCCATTTCTTCCAGTTTGCACAATTAAACCTCTTCTTTTTGTGGCAGACACAAGCAAGGCTTTTTTGAGAAGGACAACTTTCCTGTAGCCAGGCAGCTGACCGGTATTATTCACTAGTTTTATTAGGCTGTCCCAGCCTGTAGCTCTAGCTTGCAATGAGTGCACAGTCAAATTAGGTGATTCGGGCATCAATGTATCCCTCTTAAGGGCTTGCTCAGTAAGAGGCATTGCTAAGTATTAAAGCCAATCCTTTTGGACTGAGAGTAGAGTAGGTTATTAAATGGGCCTTTTATGCCCGAGCTTCCACGTTCCATAGGATCCACAACAGATTAATCCCACAGTGTTGATTCCTAAGTGGTGTAAAGGTTTATGGGATACAAGGCCTCACATTGTTAAAGTATCAGTGGGAGTGACATGAAATTATGTTTTATGCTCAGGGCTGGACTGAGAGCTAAAGGCATCATTTGAAAATAATTTCTTTCAAAAGAGGTCAAATGATTCATGGTAAAACACACGTTTGGAAACATATTGGATTAAAGTATTAGTTTTTTACAGGCACTTCTCAAGAGAAAACAGTGAAATGGGCCAGAACTTAAGGGTTTGGTACAGTACTGGAGCAATGACACTCCATACCAACAAATCACTCATATTCATGTCAGAACCCCATTCAGAGGGCTACGGGGCACGCAGGGGTTACTGGGGCCAACCAACGTGATTGAGGCCTTTTACTCCTGATGTCTGGGAGCCCACCCTACTGTGGATCACGCTCAACTAGGTCAAGCACCTCCTTCTGCACCTGACTCTCAGTTAGCAGCGTAGCATGCGCTTTCAAGGCTCCCTCGAGTGAAATGTAGATACAGATCAGTGAATGCAACTCATAACTCAATGTGCACGCAGCGCACACAGTAAATCAGTGCCCAGTCAAATACTTATTTTGTATAAAAGAAGTATTTTAATTCTAATTCTACACATGCAAAGGTAAACAACATTCAATGAGCAATAACAGCCCGCGTTGAGGTAGGCACTTTACTAGTTGTCAGGCCACCCCCTGGGCTACCAAGTTCCCATGTAGCGGGTGTGGTTTTATTTTCCACTCACATGTGGCAACATCCAGGGAATGAAAACTACTAGCTTCGCTCATGGGGTTTTCTGCCCTTGGATTCAGTCAATAAGGTGTAATCACTTAGACTTCAAGTAGGGTTGCAAAAACCACAGAAGGTATATCCCCCAGAGCCTGGTAGGCACAGTTCTCAGCTTACCTCCTCCAGCAGTACAAACCCTGGCAGCGGTGCAGTGTGGTCCTGACCTGGATCGGCAAAGTCAGCCTGCACACGTTCACCCCCACAGCTCCTGGCAGGCGTCGGCTCTTTCTCCTGAGCTGCGCTTACCAGCTCCTGACAATCTGAGTTGCTCCAGCTCCAGCCTCATGCAGTAAGTCTTGTTCTTCCTCGTTCGGGGATGGGGGCAGTCTCTTTGTCCCAGCGGGGCTTTGATGGCGTCTCCTCTGTCCCACTGTCCTCAGGCCTCTTTGGATACAAAGCCTCCCTTGCCTTGGTTGTAGCAGTAATTTGGGTCACAGGCAACGACCCGGACCTCTGGTCTCAGTCCTTCAAGTGGCCCCTCTTGGCATATGGGGTCACTCCGTCAAACCTCACTGTCCGGCCACCTGGCCTCAGGTTGCTTCCTCCCCGGCCCCTCCTGGCACACGGGGTCATGGCAAATTACGGCACACAAGCAACGGCGCAATCAATGCGACACAGTTACTTGGCACACTACAGCCCCTCCTGGCATACAGGGTCGCCAATTCCCACAAAGCTGCATGCGGGCAACAGCTCGATCGATGCAACACTGTCCTTGGTGCACGGTGCCCATCCTAGCATACGGGGTTGCCAAACTTCGCAATGTGGCACAGGAGCAACGGCCCGATCAGTATGGCACACCTTGCTCAGGAGCCCTGCACGTGTGGGCTCCTCTCTGGATCTTGCTCCCTCCAACATGCTCCTCTCTCTCACGGGCACAATGTTCTTGGCAAGCAGGCAGGTACTGGTGCGCCAGACTTCAGGGCAAGTGATCTTGGTTTCCCTGTGTGATGTCCCCTCACCCAGCAGGGAGACTAGCAGGCTATTCCCCTAGTCCTGGTCACAGACAGAAGTCTTGCAGAGCTTCCCCTCCTCATGCAGCCCAGCTGGCTGCTCGGCAAATGACAAAGTATGGGGTCTCAGACTCCCCTACTTATAGTTCTTTTACAGATGCAAAATGTGATTTAGGGTCTGGACCTCTGAATTTTTATGTTGGGGTTTTGCTTCTTTGATATGGGCATCTCTTCCCTTCATCTTTCCTTCTGAAAGATTTATGTCACAGCAGCCAGGTCTTCAAAGCTGATTAACCCACAAAAAGATTCATGGAAGTCGCCAAAGTTCACACCTGAATTTCAGCCACAGTGATCTGTGCATCAAAGGTTAATACCGGGCCCTCATCCCTACCCTTTATGATTCCATTATCAGCCTCATCTCCCTTTTCCTGAAATGTGTCCAGACCCTTTCCTTGCGATCTGTCACTGAATCAAAGAGCCTTTTGAAATACACAGGGAGAGCCTGGCTTCCCCTCACCAGTGCTGTCCCACCCAGCTTACAGGAATGCAGCAATATATAATTCTGTCTGGGGAAGATTCCTCTACTCCTCATGTTTTCACCAGGCAGACCTGGGCTTCCCAAAATGGAACCCAAAGTCCTCCTTGTAATGTACCAGTGCAGGCATGTCTGCATTTAGCATACATTCACAGCACACTTCACTGTCTAGCATTGTTGTGTCCATGTACCATGCTACCACCAGCATTTCCACATGCAGCACACGCGCTCAGTCTGCACACACTGTTCAATTCTACAGTATCTCTGTACTGCACCAGAGTGTGTCACTTTAAACACCCTCTGACAACGCACACGCACTTATCCATGTGCACACTGTTTCACACTGCACTCTCTGTGTAGTGTATGTCTTGCACGCTCAAATGCACTCAGCACATGTTTTCACTGCGCAGGCACTTCTACATTAACCTGATGTAGGTCATGGGTGAGTTAAACACACAGCAGTGGAACCTTATATAAGGTGAGTAAGCCTGTAGGCCTCACTCCAATGACTCAGGGTAAAAAGAACCTGGTCACTACTACTGATCATCACACAGTATGCTGCCACCACCTCGCTCGTGCTGTTTAACTCCTTGCAAAGGCAGAAGGCTTTCATCACATAAAGATAGCGCTTCGGGCGCCCCTTGTGGTCCTACAAGACTGCAATCCATGAGACAGGCCTATGCCATGGTGCACACGCATGATCCGTGTTCGCCTATGACAGAAAAAATCAGCATTAGGGATCCAGACAATACAGTTGGGCACTCAGTGCAGGGGTACACTTCTTTACCATGCAGAGGACTTTTCTGTCCCAAGATTTCTTGTAGGTAAAAGTGCATGCCACGTCCTTGGGATGGTTTAAGGGCTGGATGGGCTGGCACACCCTCAGCCCATGTACTGCAAATGTAGACTACTAACCTCAAGCCTGTCAAATGTTATTGTTCTGTCCATGTTGGACAGTCAAGCCTGGTGTCTGAGAGTCATTTTGAAAGAAAAGGTTAATTATATTTACAACAAAGAGATACAAGTCAGTCCAGCACCATCCTATAAAAGGAAAAAATCCCAATTCCATTGGAGTGGCTCCCATTGCTTCACTTGGATCCATGGATGTCTCATGGGTGATCTTTTGTTATTAAACTTTCATTAATGCTTGAACTGTTCCGACCATCTAGCAGTTCTTGAGTAGGAGCTGCTAGATGGTCGAAACAGTCTTTAACGCTTTTTTCCTTATGGCTCACATACAACAGACCGAAACAATCTTTAAAACCATTTGGCCATTTAAGCATTTTCTATTAGCCATTCTAATCCATATACTAATCTCGCCCCCTTCTTCTGTCTTTATGATCACAGAATAGGGCCCTCTAGACCTTGGTATATACCTATTACCATTTGCATTTGAAAATATCTGGAAAGTTGATCGCCATCCTTGCAATAACACACAGCTACGGCAAAAGAAAAATTGCTGCAGCCAAGGCAAATTACCACTTAGTAACAATCCTCGAGGTTAACTATGAAAGTATGGAAATATGTTAGATTGTCCCCCAACTTCACAATGAATACACAAATCAATTTTCATGAATCAATTACTTTAGAAAACGGACACAGTCAAAATGTACACTTACAACTTCACCACAATTGCTGCAAAACCTCACACACACCCTCAACATGCACTTCCCTGGCACTCCTTTCAACCCCTGATAACACAATCCTTGATTTCTATCAAACACTGTCTATAACAATCTCCTCAGATGGTGACTTCATTCCACCATTTATCATTATATTTCACACCTTCGGACCTTTACACCTATCTTAGACACCATCAACACCCCTCTAGCGGTTTCTTCCCCTTGAAAAACGAATGCATATGCCAACTATACAAACATCCAGGGGTATATTTACCTTTCTTTCACGCAACACAGCAAGGCAACTTGCTACACTGCGTTGCGTGAAAGGGAGATAGCAGAAATACTCCATATTTACAAAGATAATGAGCATTTTTACTCTCTCCTTGTGCTTGCCTAGGGCCAACGCATGCAATATTGCACCATAGTGCAAGGGTGTCTGTGTTACGGGCATGATTGTTTTTGTGCAGGAAGGCATATTAGAGGCATATTACTCTTTCTATCTTTGCTGCAGAATGCAGCACACATGGAAAGAGGAAGTAACGAGGAGAAATGAAGATATTTCTCCTTGTTACTCTTCTGTTGGGTAGGTGCACCATTTTGCAGCAAACCCAGGTTTACAAGTTTTTGTAAATCTGGGCTTGCATCAAAATACATGAGTGGAAGTATGGGAACACATGTGCTCCACCAATGCAACGCATACCCGATGCAAAGTAACGCAGAGCCACAAAAAGTGTCTTTGCGGGGCTTAGTTAATACCAGTTGAGGGAATGCGTTACCTTGCAACGACTTGCATCATACAAGGACAAAGCAAGTCCTTAGTAAATCTGCCCCCAGCCTCAAACTAGATGTGCTTCTACCACCATATAGCATTATTTCCTTATTAGGGAAAACCCATGAACGCAGTAACTAAGCATCTTCAATTGCACCGAAAAGAGCAACCATCAAGAAACAATCAAGTCTCCACCTTGAGTGGCTTGCTTTGACAATATGAACTTAACTTGCTTCCTCCCACCTTTCAATCTCTGTTAATTCCCTCTGTTTTCATACAGGACCTCTCTATCCTTCAAGGACCATTACAGGAGAAAGGCAAAAGCATCATTGTTCCTCTTCACATTACTGTATAACATCTGGCTCTTGCTTACTTCCATGAAATTCTACTCCACAGTCCCTTGTCTTGCCACAGATCAACAGAGGCAACACTACTCACGGGTTTGACAGAGACATCAGAACAGGAATGAAAGCAGTCTTCATGCACAATGCAACAAATCACCAACCAAACAATGTTTGAGTACCTCTCCCTATCTTGAAAGAACTGCATTTGCTCTCTTCCTCTGCCAGAATCCACTTCAGTGTTTATTTTGTCATCTATATACACACACCATTTGAATAAACCCGACTACCTTTCCTCAAAGCTCATCATGTCTAATGGCAAATGCACTACTTGGAGAAAAACCCTTGGCATGCTGGAAATCCAAATGTCTCACAAAGAATGTATGTGCTAACAGGTTTTCTCAGCATATGGGTGAGACTCTAGAATAACCACCCGCTTCACCTCAAACTTGGTCCAGCTCAGGACAGGCAGTTTGCGTTATTTCTCCAACCCAGCTGTTCACTACAGCCGGGTTAGAGAAACCTAAGTGCGCCTGTGTGTTTCGCTGGCCTAAGAAGGCCGGCCAAATACTCTTGCACACTTAGAAGTGCACAAACCAGTCCTCCTCCCCCTTCCATGCATCGGCCCTGCCCCCCCTGCACACGCTGGCTCAAAGCCAGCAGCTAAAAAATAAAACGATAGTAAGATATCGTTTTATTTTTCAGCTGCTGGCTCTGAGCCAGTGGGGCGGCCATTACGGAGGAGCCGCTGCTTGGATGTGGCGATGATTTGTTTGAAGTTGTCTCAGATTTCTTCTCTTTCAGAACCACACTTAAATGTAGAGATTTTCAAGCTGCCTAGGGTTTTTGGAAATGAGCTCTACATCCAGAGTTTAGTAATGATCAATTTTATAGGTAAACATGTACCTCTTTTTATATTAATTAATTTATTGGGTATATAAACAACACCAAGAAAACTGAAGTGCAGCGATTTCTAACAGCTCACATGTTATTACACTTCAGATGATATAATTACAACCTAGTAGTACATTGTGGTGCATATTAACAATTTCTATACACAACAAGTAGCTTGGAGTAAATCTCCAACTGCCAGGGTGCATGTCTGATATTGTCGCTCACACCACAGCTCGTAAAATAACGAACATTCACCGGTGCCCCCTCAGTGGATAAACTTTACATCTATAATCTGCACATTGGTTCGGTGTTGGTATGTAAAAAGATGGAGCGCAAGGGTTCCTAGATGTCCTTAGATGTGAATGTCTGTGGAAGCATTTCCCTGTATGTGTCAGCTGTTCATTACAATAAACAAGGGGGCATATTTACAAGCCCCCTATGACCCCAGATCCTCACTCTGATTGACGCTCCGGTGGTGTTGCGCCATTCCCTATATTTACAAGGTGGCGCTAAGCCACTTAACTTGGCTTAACGCCACCTTGTAAATATGCCCCTTACTGCCGCAGTATGCTGCGGCAAAGGGTTGGAAAATGGGTGTTGCTGTGGGCGTACAACTGCAACATCCATTTTGACTCTGCCCCAGATTTACAAGGTTGGGGCAGTGCCAAAAACTAAGGCCAGGTAATACCTGGTCTTAGAACGGCGATACGAAGAGAAATTATTAATTTCTACTCGTTTTATGCTCTGCAGCACACATAGAAAGAGCAACTCACCATTATTGATTGTTTATGTGCAGGAAGGTATCCCTTCCTGCGCATAAAAAATCACCCCTGTACCGCAGGAACCCTTGCAACATGGCGCAAAGGTGCCTGCACTGGCGCTAGGCAGGTTTTTTAGCACCAACGCTAGGGGAAACGCAAGGGTGCGCTGTATTTTTGTAAATACGGTGCATCGTTGCATTTTAAAAATGTCAGAGCGCGGCGTTTCCAAATTTGGCGTAACACCGCGCACCAACATTTTTTTGTAAATATGCCCCAAGATCTCTTAGCCATACGTGAGTAGGCGGGGGCAGACCATGCCCCATGGACCTACTCATATTTTTGACTAAAATATCTTTGACATATTCTAACAGCACCATTTGAGGGAAGTGGGAATAGTCTGGTTGATCATAGTAGAGATGTCTGCAAAGACTGATTGCTAAATATACAGTTACCCGTGGTCACAACCGAGCAAGACAGAAAAACCTGCATCAATGGACGTCAATTCACCAAAATGTCAGGGGTAGCGGAAGTGACATCACACACCCTTTGACCTTCACTTTCACTCACACACACTTGTTTACACATAAACACACATTCACACTCTGCATGCCTGAAAAACTCATATTCCAGCTAATTGTACTCTATTTTTATTATACTAACAGTGAAATATTTAGTATGATTCACTATTAGTGTAATAAAAAAATTACAGAAAACAAATAGTCAAGTCCTAACCAATGTCCATAAGGACAAGCTGACTGTGTTTCTGGCACTGACTTTGCCACCTCTGAGGCCAGGGGTCGCAAAGGCAGTGCCAGGGGTTGCAAGGGGCATGTCAGGGGTCACAGCTGCTACCCCTCGCGACCCCTAAATGACATCCATGGCTGCATCAGGAGTTCTGCAGTGGCTGCATATAGAGTCATCCCTCAGCCCACGCTCCATTAGGCTCTATGGAGTGTAGTGCACTCTATACATTTTAGGTGAAGTAGTCTTTGTCTACTACTCAGCAAGACTTCGCTAGTTTGAGTACAGCAATATTGCCATTCTTCGTCTATTAATTGTTGCTCTAGGTCAGTGTCCCAGAAACTTCTAGCTTAGAGGTGGTCTGGTGGAGCCTTCGCTTGCACAGATATCATACGATGTGGGGTTGGTGATGTTACCAGGGCTGGCTTTAGGGCGGTGCGAACGGTGCAGCCACACCGGGTGCTAACATTGGTGGGGGGCGCTGTGTTTAAAAAAACATATGTGTTTAAAAGTAGATAAACTTCCTTGTACGTCCAGCAGTTTTCAGGCAACAATCAAAATGTCAAGATAACGCTGGTGATTAATGTTCCTGCTGGTGAAAGATCGGAATAGTGTCTAGTGGCAGTTTTGACTCACAAAGTAGCGCAGAGGGTTAATTTGCCTGCTGCAAAGAACGTGTACCATCAAGATCACAAACCTGAGTGCGAGTGAACTATGAGTAGCGCTCTAAAAACATGAAATGTATGTCAGAGAGAGGCTATGGACAGATGAGGGGCACTGATGGAGAGTGGTAGTGAGGAAATTAGTGTAGCAGTAGGTCATCCGGGGCCCCAAAAAAGACTGTTGCACGGGCGCCCCCAGCGCTAAAGCCGGCCCTGGATTTTACTAGGAGTGTTAGAGGGTTGATTTGCGAGAGTTCTAAGGCAAATGCAGGGTATATGGGCTAGCAAGATGCCCTTAATCAGTAATATAGGAGCATGTCTAGCAGGGCATAATGGGCCATGCCTGTGACCTGTCCATGGGAGGCTTGGACAAACGGATAACAGAATTCAAAATCAAGGGTGGAGGATACTTCCTGTTCCTGCCCATGCCTATTTTATCATTAACGATTTAAGAGTACAAAAGAGTTGTGTTATTTGCATAAGTATGCTAAGAAATATGTATAATAATTAAGGGAAGATTATCATTTTCATTGGGGCTATGTGGCCCGCCATGGTAAGGGGGAGCTTTAGCGAGCAGTTTACCTGCTCTTCTATTTTGAGCAGGAAGGTCTCCCTTCCTGCACAAAAACAATCTGAAATGACTTTTTTCAACTTCTATGTGTGCTGCATTAGCACACATAGAACTTGTAAAACGTCATTTTCGTTAATGATTGTTTATGTGCAGGAAGGGACACCTTCCTGCACAAAAACAATCATAAGAGGAGATTTCCTTGTTCTATGTGTGCAGCACGCATAAAAAGAGGAAAACAACCGAGGAGAAATGAATACATTTCTCCTCGTTGCGCCTCCCTACGCCTCCCATGGGGAGGCGTAGCATTCAGGCGCATTTCCAGGTTTACGATTTCTTGTAAATCTGGAAATGTGTCAGGTTCTATGGGTGTTGCGTGGGAACACCCACAGCAACACCCATGGAACGCCCCTTTCACGCAAAGTGCTGCGTGTAAAGGGGCCGTATTTACAAGGACAGGAAAAGCCACGTAGGGTGGCTTTTCATGTCCTTGTAAATATGGGGCAGCAAAATGCACCGCAGGTGCATCACAAAAAGTGACGCAAGTGCAAGGGACTTGTGAATAAGCCCCCAAGTATTTACACACCACTCCAGAGGGAAATGTAGGTTATATGCTTTGCGTCGGGAGAAGGTTGAGATTTGCTTCAGTTCATTGAAAGGCCAGAGGAGAAACGTTATCTGCTAAATCCCTGAATGAGAGGCCAGAGACAGACCCTTGTTTCTTTGATGGATAAAAGAATATCATTAGCGTAAAGCGAGATGAGAAGACATTGTGATTTAATTTGCAGCCTGCTTTTGAGTGATGTTGGCACAGCATACAAGTGAATGGACACACTGCAAACATAAAAGGAATATAAAAAAATCCATCCCAGGATGTCCTCAGTCCTGTGGTTGAAGGAACAAATTCACTATGATTCGGTCAGTGGGCCCACACAGCCGAGCTTGGCCCAGCCTGGGAACTCAGGAGCTTATTTACAAGCCCCTTGCACCAACCGTAAGTCACTTTTTCTCTTGTCAAAAGTGACGCACTGCCGTCGCAAGGGGTTTGTGAATAGGCCCCTCAGTGAGTAGTCCAATTCTATCCAGCGTATTAAAAAGAAAACCCCATTCTAAGGAGTCAGGTCGCTACTGGTGTAGAAGAGAGAACCCAGGGCCTTATTTATTTAAGAAAGTGACGCTGCGCTGCACCACACTGCACCGCAAGCCATTCGGTTGTGCCGCACTGCATCACTTTCAAAGCACAGGGATGCATCATATTTACAACAATATGTCGCATCCCTGTGATTCCCCTGCTCTGGCGCACAATTGGCTGCCATGCTCCAATGCTGGCACCCTTGCGCCATGCTGCACGGGTGTCTGCGTTTTAGGGCACATTGTTTTTGTGCAGGAAGGGACACCTTCCTGCACAAAAACAATCACGTGAGGTGTTTTCCTGGCATAGAAAGAGGAAAAAACTAGGAGAAATATAAGCATTTCTCCTCGTTGCGCCTTCTTACCCCCCCGGGGAGGCGTAGGATTTTGACGCATTCCTAAGTTTACAAAATGTTGTAAATCTGGGAATTTGGCAGAATACATGGGTTTGCGTGGGAACATCCACAGCAACTGCCATGGCACACCTCTTTCATGCAAAGTGCTGGGTAAAAAGGGGCCGTATTTACAAGGCCATGAAAAGCCACGCAGGGTGGCTTTATGTGGCCTTATAAATATGGAGCACTACACTGCACCACCGGTTCGTCAAAAAAAGTGACACACTGGTGGCGCAAGGTCCTTGTAAATATGCCCCCAGTGCCTAAGTTGTGAGTAATGAACTTGCCATTGGATAAATCTTGATTGGTCAGGAAGGATCATGTTCAGAAGTATTGTCTGTAACCTACTTTCTAGAATTTTTTTGAGAATTTTAATATCTGTATTAAATAGGGGCAGGAGATTGTATCATTCACAGGATTCAGGGTGTTTTCTTGGTTTTAGAAAGTTTATTATTAGAGCTTCACATATATTCCTCCACATATCCCCATACATAACTATTGCTTGCCATCATTAGGTATTGTATCATCATGTGGGGCTTTGACAATAGTGGCTACCAGCTGGCTAAGCCAAGTTTACTCTTGGTAGCATTGATATCATGTCATGTCACAGTGGTTAAGAATAGCAATATCCTAATACCAGGGCATGTGGATATTAACTAATCTGTTAAATGCATTAAGTGTGCAGATCATAGTAGATACAGACCATTTTGTTGCAAATTACCTGATTACCTTCCACAGCATCTGATAACAAAACATACAATGAAAAAATGTCTTGATGGGGAAACACTTCCAATCTCAAAATATGACAACTATAATCACCTGTGTTTCTTCTTTTATACTTTAATGTGACAAGGTTCTGAATAGCCCATTGAACTCTAGGTTCAGATTCAAAGAAAACAAGCATTTGCAATGCAGAAGGTCTCGCATTCACGCGAGTTTGAGCTATTGGCATTGTAAATGACATTGCCTTTTATTTATGTTTTGGGTTTTACATAAATAAAAGACATTGTCATTTACAATACTAATAGCATAAACTTCGCAAATGCGAGACCTATTGTATTGCAATAAAGGGCCTTCTCAACCGCTTGTTAGATTGTCTTCAAAGTAGTGATAAATAGAGCAGTGTAGAAGATGTGTAGGTGTTGTAATTACACAGACACAAAGTGTGAAGTGAGAGTTACATATGATCCGAGCTATAAACACTAACAAAGCGCTCCAACACCTTTTGCTCTGTGATTACACTGTTGCGGCTCAGGAGGAAGAGCGGGAGGGGGGGATATTTCCTGCCCTCTCCGTAATTTGTATAGGTAGTGTGGCATTGCGTAATGTCATTGGTATCTTTGGCCTAATAAAAAACACTCCAGATGTAGTAGGGCCCTGGCTTCACCTCCTGGTGCAGGGCGGGCTGTACTTTATGGCAGGCATGGAGGGAGGGAGGGATGGTCTCGGCTGTAGCTCCGGCCTCGTACAGTGCCCCTGCTATTAGTAGTGAGCGAGAGGCGCTGAGGTGGTGGTATTGGTATTGGTGGTGGTGGTATTGGTATTGATGGTGGTGGTATTGGTGGTGGTATTGGTGGTGGTGGTATTGGTGGTGGTGGTATTGGTGGTGCTGGTGGTGGTGGTATTAGTGGTGGTGGTGGTATTGGTGGTGGTGGTATTGGTGGTGGTGGTGGTATTGGTGGTGGTGGTGGTGGAAGTGGTGGTATTGATGGTGGTCATGGTGGTGGCATTGATGGTGGTGGTATTGGTGGTGGTATTGGTGGTGGTGGTATTGGTGGTGGTGGTATTGGTGGTGGTATTGGTGGAAGTGGTGGTATTGATGGTGGTCGTGGTGGTGGTATTGATGGTGGTGGTATTGGTGGTGGTATTGGTGGTGGTGGTATTGGTGGTAGTGGTATTGGTGGTGGTGGTATTGGTGGTGGTGGTATTGGTGGAGGTGGTGTTGTTAATAAAACAGGCTTTTGAAAACAACCCATCAGGTGGCTTTAGGACAGATGACATGTAACACAGATGCGCTGTTGTCAGCTTCAGCCCATTAGCACAGGATTATGTGCTACCTGGAATTCACATGACTTAATTTGCTAATCATTTCTAAATCCATTATACTTGGGGGGGGTTAAAACAGACACAAGATAATCCGGGTTAAAGTTATTGAAAGCAGGCGCCCATGTTACGGGTGCAGCCGTGCTGCTTAAAAAAACACAAGCGGTTTCAGCTGAAGCAGCGCATGTCCGGCCTGCAATAAGAGAAACTCAATAAAGTAAATAGTGCTTACAGACTAAATAACAGATCCCGTGAAACTACCAAAGTAAAGGGGCCAGTTGCCATGGGAGGGTACAAATGAAGACAAGGCCGTACTAAGGAGGGACTAACAAGCCTCTTAACAAATCTGAAGGCAGCATTTACAAAAGACAATGACTCAAGCCAATGAAAAATATGGGAGGAGAGTGGGCGCAGCTTCTCTCCCATACTCTACTACAGCAGTCTCGCAGAGCGAGCAGCGCATGCGCGCTGCTGCTAGGCTCAACCTGAAAATTGCAGTCTCAACACTTTTGGTAATTATTTTCTTACTTCTTTCTTATTCTTGTATTAATCATACAAGAGAAATAGCCAACGTGTTTCGGCCAAACTCTGGGGAAGATCACCCCTGTGAATAATCTTCTTAGTTGTTAAGGGAATGCAGTGTACTATGCCACAGTTGGCATTTGTAAACCAATGTACCACATTATACACCATGGTGTTAACTGTATCTTTCTATTATAAATTTTACGGCTTATCTGTTGCACTGTGAGGCATGTTGGGGAACTTCATAGTTAATCCTAGAACAGGTTCACTTGAGTCCTTCCCCCTGACTCCCTCATTAGCCGGTCAGTGTATTGAAGAAGCATACAGTCTGCAACTAGGAATGCGATGAGGATGTCACTCACTTACAATAGCTTACTCGTTGTTACTAAGGTGCCATGCGGAGGCTCCTCCTGCCTGCTAAGACAAGGAGATCCCACCAACAGATTTAGAATTAAGTAATATGGAGGCCTGCTACAGATCCACTAATATATATAGATGGTTCGGTATGGTCAACCTCATCGTGTGCTATTCCAGACCTCTGCAGTTTTCTTTTCAGAGGCATAAGACTATGTCTCACCTCCTGAACCGTTATGGTAAAGTCTGGATAAATGGGGATAGACTTCACCTCATATGTTATGTCGCATTTCTCTCTGGCCAGAATAAGTATTGCATCACGGTATTTATAATTAAGGAGGTGTGCTATTATGGGACATGTCAGTGCCCCCTTAGGAGGTGGAGCACCAGCAATCAATGAGCTTGCTCACCGCAAATATCTGGAGAAATGAGATGCAGCCGAACGTTCAGTGAATAATGTCTCCACAAAGGTACCCCTTTTGCCAGTGACTGTTGTTATCAGAACACCTAGGGGTCGATTCCGATCTCGGCCGGAAGCGCACCTAACAGTATTCGTCCGGAAAAAAACCAAGCCGAACGCGTGTTTCCCGACCGATTCGAACAGTCGTCCGAACGAGCAAGTACGATGCGCATAACTGCTCAGATCCCGACCCAGCCGTACGTATCCATTCCAGCTCCTGTTCCCCGCCCGAGCCGGATCTGGAAACGCCGAATCGAGTCGCACGGAAGCAAATATACAGCACCTTCCGGCCGGACTAGTACGATGCGCCTTCCGTACGCGCCGAACCCGTCGCTAAGTCCGGCACGTCAGAGCATCCGGGAGAGCTGCACATAAGCTCCGATTCGCGCCACAAGACGATCCACGGCTACGAGACGAACAAGCCAGCGCCGAGTACGAGTCGAAGCCACGAGAAACCCGAACGAGACGACCCAACCATGAATCCCATCGCGCAGGTCCTACCAATACTCTACATCTATTACCGGAACCGGTACGGACGCGTACGGTGCAGACGGTAAGTCAAACAGCCACAACACAAACAAACGACACGTACCCGACATATGTCACACACACATAGGGATGCAGAAATGATGTACACCAGCAACAGCAGAACCATAGGGGCGGGATGGCTATCACCAATGCCATACACACCCATAGGGGCATGATGGCTACCACTAACACCACCCCTACTCATGGGGGCCTGGATGTCTACCACTACCACCACCCCTACTCAGGGGGCCTGGATGCCTACCACTACCACCACACCTACTCATGGGGGCCTGGATGCCTAGCACTACTACCATCCCCACTCATAGGGGGATGGATGCCTACCACTACTACCACCCCTACTCATGTGGGCCTGGATGCCTGTCACTACTACCATCCCCACTCATAGGGGGATGGATGCCTACCACTAACACCACCCCTACTCATGGGGGCCTGGATGCCTACCACTACCACCACCCCTACTCAGGGGGCCTGGATGCCTAGCACTACTACCATCCCCACTCATAGGGAGATGGATGGCTACCACTACCACCACACCTACTCATGGGGGCCTGGATGCCTACCACTACTACCATCCTCACTCATAGGGGGATGGATGCCTACCACTACCACCACCCCTACTCATGTGGGCCTGGATGCCTGTCACTACTACCATCCCCACTCATAGGGGGATGGATGCCTACCACTAACACCACCCCTACTCATGGGGGCCTGGATGCCTACCACTACCCCTACTCAGGGGGGCCTGGATGCCTAGCACTACTACCACTACTACTGCGTACGGTGCAGACGGTAAGTCAAACAGCCACAACACAAACAAACGACACGTACCCGACATATGTCACACACACATAGGGATGCAGAAATGATGTACACCAGCAACAGCAGAACCATAGGGGCGGGATGGCTATCACCAATGCCATACACACCCATAGGGGCATGATGGCTACCACTAACACCACCCCTACTCATGGGGGCCTGGATGTCTACCACTACCACCACCCCTACTCAGGGGGCCTGGATGCCTACCACTACCACCACACCTACTCATGGGGGCCTGGATGCCTAGCACTACTACCATCCCCACTCATAGGGGGATGGATGCCTACCACTACTACCACCCCTACTCATGTGGGCCTGGATGCCTGTCACTACTACCATCCCCACTCATAGGGGGATGGATGCCTACCACTAACACCACCCCTACTCATGGGGGCCTGGATGCCTACCACTACCACCACCCCTACTCAGGGGGCCTGGATGCCTAGCACTACTACCATCCCCACTCATAGGGAGATGGATGGCTACCACTACCACCACACCTACTCATGGGGGCCTGGATGCCTACCACTACTACCATCCTCACTCATAGGGGGATGGATGCCTACCACTACCACCACCCCTACTCATGTGGGCCTGGATGCCTGTCACTACTACCATCCCCACTCATAGGGGGATGGATGCCTACCACTAACACCACCCCTACTCATGGGGGCCTGGATGCCTACCACTACCCCTACTCAGGGGGGCCTGGATGCCTAGCACTACTACCATCCCCACTCATAGGGGGATGGATGGCTACCACTACCACCACCCCTACTCATGTGGGCCTGGATGCCTGTCACTACTACCATCCCCACTCATAGGGGATGGATGCCTACCACTAACACCACCCCTACTCATGTGGGCCTGGATGCCTGTCACTACTACCATCCCCACTCATAGGGGGATGGATGCCTACCACTACCACCACCCCTACTCATGTGGGCCTGGATGCCTAGCACTACTACCATCCCCACTCATAGGGGGAAGGATGCCTACCACTACCACCACCCCATCTCATGTGGGCCTGGATGCCTAGCACTACTACCATCCCCACTCATAGGGAGATGGATGGCTACCACTACCACCACACCTACTCATGGGGGCCTGGATGCCTAGCACTACTACCATCCCCACTCATAGGGGGATGGATGCCTACCACTACCACCACCCCTACTCATGTGGGCCTGGATGCCTGTCACTACTACCATCCCCAATCATAGGGGGATGGATGCCTACCACTAACACCACCCCTACTCATGGGGGCCTGGATGCCTACCACTACCACCACCCCTACTCAGGGGGGCCTGGATGCCTAGCACTACTACCATCCCCACTCATAGGTGGATGGATGGCTACCACTACCACCACCCCTACTCATGTGGGCCTGGATGCCTGTCACTACTACCATCCCCACTCATAGGGGGATGGATGCCTACCACTAACACCACCCCTACTCATGTGGGCCTGGATGCCTGTCACTACTACCATCCCCACTCATAGGGGGATGGATGCCTACCACTAACACCACCCCTACTCATGGGGGCCTGGATGCCTACCACTACTACCATCCCACTCATAGGGGGATGGATGCCTACCACTACCACCACCCCAGCTCATGTGGGCCTGGGTGCCTGTCACTACTACCATCCCCACTCATAGGGGGGTGGATGCCTACCACTACCACCACCCCTACTCATGTGGGCCTGGATGCCTGTCACTACTACCATCCCCACTCATAGGGGGATGGATGCCGACCACTACCACCACCCCTACTCATGTGGGCCTGGATGCCTGTCACTACTACCATCCCCACTCATAGGGGGATGGATGCCTACCACTAACACCACCCCTACTCATTGGGGCCTGGATGCCTACCACTACTACCATCCCCACTCATAGGGAGATGGATGCCTACCACTAACACCACCCCTACTCATGGGAGCCTGGATGCCTACCACTACCACCACCCCTACTCAGGGGGGCCTGGATGCCTACCACTACCACCACCCCTACTCATGGGGGCCTGGATGCCTACCACTAACACCACACCTACTCATGGGGGCCTGGATGCCTGTCAATACTACCATCCCCACTCATAGGGGGATGGATGCCTACCACTAACACCACCCCTATTCATGGGGGCCTGGATGCCTACCACTACCACCACCCCTACTCAGGGGGGCATGGATGCCTAGCACTTCTACCATCCCCACTCATAGGGGGATGGATGGCTACCACTACCACCACCCCTACTCATGTGGGCCTGGATGCCTGTCACTACTACCATCCCCACTCATAGGGGGATGGATGCCTACCACTAACACCACCCCTACTCATGTGGGCCTGGATGCCTGTCACTACTACCATCCCCACTCATAGGGGGATGGATGCCTACCACTACTACCATCCCCACTCATAGGACGGGTAATGCATGACACAACCAGCATACTCCAACATAAGGAATGTCAGAAAAAGACATCACCCCAACATCATGACAAGCGTGTGTAGTCTGTGTCAAATGCCTACAACACTGAACATGACATTGAACATACAATGTGACCCCCTATCACATGTGTCACACGTAAATGTGTGTGGCCTCCACAATGCAAGCAGACCATGACCACTGTGGCAATGGGGTCTAAACCCCCATCATCACAGTGACCAAAAGGTAAGTGTGGGGTCCATAGCTGAAACACATTTTGAACATTGTGGCAATGGGGTCTAAACCCCCATCATCACAGTGACCAAAAGGTAAGTGTGGGGTCCATAGCTGAAGCCCAATTGAACATTGTGGCAATGGGGTCTAAACCCCCATCATCACAGTGACCAAAATGTAAGTTTGGGGTCCATAGCTGAAGCCCAATTGAACATTGTGGCAATGGGGTCTAAACCCCCATCATCACAGTGACCAAAATGTAAGTGTTGTCATGGAAAAAGCTGCAACTGCCAAACAGCATGCATGATTCCTGGTCACACAACAACAAACACATCAGTGGCAAAGTAGTGCTTGTGTCCCATAGCAACATAGATTGGGTGAGGCAAACCGTGCAGTGCAAATAAGACATACCTTTGGCCATGTGCAGACAAACATCACCCATGGGGGCTGACATTGTCAACATTTATCAATTACACAATGACAGAAGTGACCATCATAATGCAGACCCACATATCTGCACCAATGGACACACAAATGTAGATATCCTGTGGAGATTGTAGATGTGAGTTGAACAAATACCATACCATGGCAGCAATGGGACATACAAACCATGATTATTGTGCTGACTGATGACCTAGGAGTCCCAGGGACAGCAGGGGAAATCCACCAAACAACATACAGCCAATGGCACACTGAAGATATGCCAATGCAGTGGTGCAGATGCACAAACACAAACAGGCAGCCTCACACTGCATATCAAACACAACATGTGATGGGGGTGTGCCAGTGTCCCCAGGCAACCACACAACACATGAGGAGGCCTGAATCCCAATTACACAGATGTGTATACAGTGCCACACAAAAGTAACTCATGGATCGGATTCCCCTATGTGGGCAATCAGGCATTGTTAGATGTGAGGGAGCCCAAATTACACATGTCACACAAGCTTGTAGGAACAGCAACTAACACAGCAAGAGACAGACCCACCACAGCACTACCCCCAGGGACACCACATTGTGGTGACACTAGCCTGCATGATAATCCCACTGTGATGACAAAGGTAGATGTCGTTCACACTGTGAACCACAGCCATGTGTCCTGAGCAACTAACTACCATCACACCTACACAAGCACAAATCAATCAGCACGGCCTGTCAGCCAAGGCCAATATGGAGGTAGGGGTCTAGCCGTGCAACAACTCACATTTGCACACACTCAACACCACACACCTTGATCTCCACCAATGTGCAGCAGTGAAGCTCACATGGACTGGTGACATTGCACATGCACCCATGACAATCCCAGGGGTGGTGGTGGGAACTAAGGTGCGAAACCAATCACACATGGCCAGTCAACAAGACTCGTGAATGTCTGACACACTGCACAGTACGCCGTACATGGGCATGACGTGAAATCCACCCCAATCAATGGGATCCCGGCCACAGTCACACACCAATGAAGAAGCCGAGGTGATCCACAAAGAACACACATAGACAACTTCCAACATTGCACCTCTGACCCTGAGGAGTGGCAGCAGTCACACACACAACGTATCACAATCACTGAAAGCTACCCCAAACTGTAAATTACCTGACTTGTGTAACCAACAAGTGCCAAGGGGAATCCTGACTGTCTCCCATCTGCGTATGCCCACATCCCCAGCCCTGACAACAAAGACAACTAGGGATGACAACCTGATGAACATTAGTTTGCCATGCACCCACATCCCGGAGAAACCAGGTCCAAGATGCTGGATGAACACAGGACAACTCAGCAAGCATCACAAACAGGAACATCCCTAGGGACACAGCCTGTGTAGGAAAAGGGAAGGGAACACACACAGACATGCTCACACAACACACAACACGGGCCCAGGCAATGTCACGGGATTACACACTGCCATGAGGGCACTCCACTCCTGTGGAAGGTCCGCTGTGCCAAACCTTGTCTGTGCACGACTCAAACATGTCAGCAGAACCCTCGGTCAGTGAGTCAACAACTACAACACACTGAAGGCTCTGCTCACATCAGCCTGGGTACGGGAGTGTCACGTCAGTCATCTGCATACACCCAAAACACGTGTCAAGCAAGTTGCACTGTATACACAGATGAGACCTTCAACATTGATGTGCTAAACTGCATGTCCAGTGGAGATGGGCACACAGTCAGGGAAATAGAAACATTGAACAGTGGTAAGCCCACCAGATGTGCATCAGTGTAAGCCAAAGATGTTAATTTACAAATGCAAAACGTACATCCCTGTGTCAAATGCTGAACATTACACCCTCAGACTGCAGCAAAGGATGCTATAGATCCAGACTACATTAGGACACATATCCCATGGACCACATGGAGTCCATCACAGCAACACTTCATTTTCCGGATCTGAACACTATTACAACTGCAAATGCATGATGATACTCATCTACATCATGTACATCCAAAGAAAAACCACAAGTAAACAAAAAGAGGCTTTATTCAGCAAATGTTAAAGTCCAAAAGAAACTAAGGCCAATGGCCAGTCCAAATACACAGTCCCAACAGGGTGATATGTGACAACTTGTCACCCATTGCTTGCCTGCACTGGTACGGACAGGGGACATCCCCCTCGGAGGGGCATACAAGGGGCAGGCTAGGCACCGCAGGGACAGGATCAGGGGATGCCAGAAGGAGGCAGTGAAGGTGTGGTGGGTGCAGGAGTGTCACCGGCAACTGCAGTGGAGGTGTCTGACTCAGGGGGGGCCGGCACCACTGTAGGTCACAAGTCAGATGGTGTGGGTGCTGCAACCACTGCAGTGGGCCGGTCAGATGGAGTGGACTGGGTCCCCACTGCAGTGCCCGAGTCAGACGGGGTGCTTGTGGACTCCACTGCAGTGCATGACTCCAAGGGAGTGGAAGGGGGGCAGATGAGGTGGGCAGGACAGAGGGGGGACCCGGTCTCCACACCAGTGGCACAAACAGGCAGAGCGTCTGGTTTGGGGGTGGAAGAGCAAGTGGCAGGGGGAGGGCCTAAGCAGTTTGGGGATGCGGTATCGGTGTGTGGGGAACCTGGGGCAGGGTGTGGCGGGGGAACCTGTGGAGTGGTGGCCTGGGGTATGGAGGAGAGAGACTGTGTGGTGGAGCTGCGTGGTGTTGGTGGTGGGGTCTTGCCCTTCCTGGTCCGGGGGGACTTTCGAATGGGGTCCTCAGTCTGCCTGTGCCTGAGGGAGGGTGTCCGGGTGTGAGGGGCACTCCCCTCTGTGTGTGGTGGTCACCTCTTCCGCCTGGACTTCGTGTCAGATGTATCTGTGGGGAAGAGGCCAAGCTCACAGAGGAAGAGCTTCTGGGAGGGGGGGTTGCAGGTGAGGCAAGGGAAGGGGTTTTGGAGGGAGAGGTATCTGAGGACTGCGGAGTGCTCGTGGATGCGTGTGTGTCTGTGTCTGGGCCCCATCCCCTGTGAGTGAGGTATCAGTCCCCTGACCGTGTGTGCGTGTGCATCTGGAAATTGGCTTGTGTGTCTGTGTGCTGCTTGGGTCTGTGCTGGTGTGTGCCGGTGCCGGTGTGTGTGTGCTTGGGACAGGTAGGGTGCTGGGGATTGTGGATGGGGCAGAGGTAGGAGGGGTGAGGAACTGTTGCAGGAGGGACACTGCTGCCGTCAGTGAGGAGGCCATGGACTGATTGGTCCGATGTAGGGCAGACATGCCAGATGACATGCCCTCCATGAATGACACCAGTTGTGTCAAAAGACCCGTGTGTGCATGGAGGACACTCAGAATTGATGTCTGCCCTACATGGATCTGTTTCAGCAAGTCCACAGACTCCACACTCAGGGCAGCAGGGGAGACAGAGGCAGGGGGTGCGGTGCCTGGCATGAAGGAGACACGCTCCCCTACACGGGAGCCTCCACGGACATGTGGGATGGGAGCAGATGGGAGGGTGGAGATGGTGGTGGTGGCGGGGACAGACTTGCTTGACGTTGCCTCTGGTCTGCTGACACCCGCCTCCACAAGGGAGTCCTCACTGGAGATGCTGTTTTCCCCAGCCGAGGTGGTCGTAGCTGAGGTATCCTCAGTGTGGCTCCCCTCACCCTCCGTGCCACTGGGTCCCTCGGTCTCCCATGCAGTGGACCCAGTCTAGCTCTGCCGCTCCTCTTGGTCCGTGGAGCTGTCTCCTCCTGTGGCCGTGGATGTATCTGCAAACAATCAGGATAAACAGAGCAACATTAGTCACCTGTTCTGACCACACACACCACAGTAAGTACAGCACATCACAGAGCAAGCCCTGCCATCATTTGCTAGACATTGCAATTAGTGCTGACACTGATTTGAAGAAGCCCATTGTCTGCCTGACAGTCAGTCATGCCACACATATCCTACCTGTCCATGCACCCATCTGTCTGCTGCCTGTTGTATGCGACTAATCATATGTGCACACATGCCCCACATACACAGTTGTTGGACATCCAAGAGAACATATGGAAATGTGTCACTCCAAACACATGGCATCTCCTGCCACTGACTCAGTACATGTGTCAGGAAAAGTGATGGGCAAAGTCTCTGTTGACATGCGGGTTTTGGTTCCATCACCAGACACAATAATGTCCTCATGTCCTGATAGACAATGCAACAATGGTGTGCATGCAGGACATATCACACCACTGCTGGATCACCCTTTGCGATTGGAATGTCATGGCACAGGCCTGTCTGGCAAGTCAGTCATAACTGTCTCCTGTCACAGGGGCAGTGCATACACCCAACACCAGTCTGCACTGTGTCACAATCATGGAAGTGTTAGAAATGTAAGCCCTGTAGCTGACAGGTGCACATGTGCACCCCTGGCCACCCACATCATGAGGACTGAGATGATCCCACGTCAATCAAATGAGACATTTGAGTGACTGCAAACACAAATCCATACACATGAGCACTTCACCGTCTGATGAGAATGAACCAAAGCTGCCTGCACCTCAATGTTTCATACAACATCGTGCACAGTCAAGGGATCAGAGACCTATGCATTAACCTATGTGCAGATCCCATGGTCACAACTCAGATGGCTGGCCACCCCAAATTGTTAAACACTCCAGGAGTCCAAATAACAAGGCCACACCACGGTGACACAGAGGCATACACCTGAGTGCACTCCTCACAATGCCCAATATGTATGCTGACACACGGGAGTAGGAGAACAGAGTGCCTTCGATGTACGGAGTAGGCATTACAGTCCTGGTCCATGTGCAACATGGTATTACCCAGAACACTAGGCAGGTGACTATGCATGTGTCACACACATTATGTACATACTTCTGAGGCTCCTACCTTGGTCTCTGCAGCAGCATGGGTGTGTGGCACATACCCCAGACATGTGGTGAGTCAGAGCAGCAATTGGAACACATATTAAAGCCATACCCAGAGTACATGTCAGATCACAGGCATTGTGAGCAATTGTACCACCCATGCAGCCCACCACAAAGTTCCTGTAACTGATGCTGTCCCCAACTTGAACCACAGGTAACTGCAAGTACACAGTACCCAAGTGACCTAAGTCACAGACTGTAAGGGCCACACCTGTGTATCAGATGAGGAGGGGGCATGACACAAGTGAGGGACATGAGTCCAGGACGACATGACAGTTGTACTGTGGAAGTGGAACCAGGCTAAAGGAGTGCATAGAGCATGTCAGTCATAGTACACAGTTGAGGCTAGCACTTACCCCCTCCTTGCTGCTGTCTGGCCTTCAGCTGCCCATCCAGGTCAGGGAAGACCACCGCCAGGATCCGGAGCATGTGGGGGGTCAGGGTCCGGTGTCCGCCCCTCCTACGAGGAGGCGACAGCTTCAGCTAGACCCTTGCGATCCTCCGGGTCCAGCCACGAAGGTCCTGCCACCTCTTCTGGCAGTTGCGGATCCTGCGCCTGTAGACCCCCACAGATCGTACTGCCCGGACGATGGTCAGCCAGATCTCCTGCTTCTGGTGGGCATCAACCTGTGAGGATGAGAAAGTGAAAAGGCCATTACTACACATGCAACATTTCCATGCATCACACAGTTGGATATACATGTCTCAATCACAGGGGCATATGATCTACACAGGTAGTGCAACTATGGCTATGAACAGTTTGCCAGCAGTTACTAAATGGTATCATTGCCTGGGAAGTCAAACCTTGTTGTAATGCACTGTTACTGCACTATACCTGTTCAGTGCATGTGACTACACACTTTGGGGGTGACAACTACTCAGTGAGCATGCTAGCCACTGGTGTACACACTGTACGTCTTGCTAGTCAGACAACATGCACAATTAGTAAGGCAGTGGACAGCACACTCACCTGCTCCCCTGGTTTCCCATACAGCTTGCTGTACTGTGGAAGGAGGCTGTCCAGCAGGGCCTGGTTCTCCTCAGTGCTGAAGGCTGGGGCTCTCTCCACAGTACGTGCCATTGCAGTAGCCAGAGGATGCAGAGACAGCAGCAGTGGTAGTGGCAGATGTCGTCCTGGAGCATGTAGTGCAGGCAAGTGAGCTCTCAGGGGAACAGCCAGCATTATATGTGTGCTGCAGAGGCAGATACTGTCCCATGTGTCCAAAGTGATAGGTCCAAGTCGTTTGCATCTTCTGAATCTGGCCAATCCATGGAATTGCACCACTTATACACGCCCACAGCATCCTTCAAAAGTTCCACTTCATGACACCCATGAATTTGCAACATTGTTGTGGGTGGCCAACTGAATTCACTGCATCCGACTCGTTAAAGCTTCGAAAACGCGTCCGTTACCATGTCAGGCCATAGCCAATGCATGCGCACCGATCGGTCCATTGCTGTACAACGCGTATTTCGAAAAACAACGCGTATCCGTCCACATCACATGCAATGGCCAATGCGTGCGCACCGATCGGTCCATTGCTGTACAACGCGTATCCGTCCACATCATATGCAATGGCCAATACGTGCGCACCGATCGGTCCATTGCTGTACAACGCGTATCCGTCCACGTCATATGCAATGGCCAATGCGTGCGCACCGATCGGTCCATTGCTGTACAACGCGTATCCGTCCACATCACATGCAATGGCCAATGCGTGCGCACCGATCGGTCCATTGCTGTACAACGCGTATTTCGAAAAACAACACGCATCCGTCCACATCATATGCAATGGCCAATGCGTGCGCACCGATCGGTCCATTGCTGTACAACGCGTATCTGTCCACATCACATGCACTGGCCAATGCGTGCGCACCGATCGGTCCATTGCTGTACAACGCGTATTTCGAAAAACAACACGCATCCATCCACATCATATGCAATGGCCAATGCGTGCGCACCGATCGGTCCATTGCTGTACAACGCGTATCCGTCCACATCACATGCAATGGCCAATGCGTGCGCACCGATCGGTCCATTGCTGTACAACGCGTATTTCGAAAAACAACACGCATCCGTCCACATCATATGCAATGGCCAATGCGTGCGCACCGATCGGTCCATTGCTGTACAACGCGTATCCGTCCACATCACATGCAATGGCCAATGCGTGCGCACCGATCGGTCCATTGCTGTACAACGCGTATTTCGAAAAACAACACGCATCCGTCCACATCATATGCAATGGCCAATGCGTGCGCACCGATCGGTCCATTGCTGTACAATGCGTATCCGTCCACATCACATGCAATGGCCAATGCGTGCGCACCGATCGGTCCATTGCTGTACAACGCGTATTTCGAAAAACAACACGCATCCGTCCACATCATATGCAATGGCCAATGCGTGCGCACCGATCGGTCCATTGCTGTACAATGCGTATCCGTCCACATCATATGCAATGGCCAATTTGTGCGCACCGATCGGTCCATTGCTGTACGACGCGTCCCTGTACAAGTCACTCGCATATGTCAACATGGTTGTGACTGGTGTACGTATGCCAGCCACATTTACTTGCCAGGGACTCAGGGGCACACCTACAACACCACAGCCTGTCTACACTGTACCCTAAAGCATGTAAGGCTGCATTACCTGTGTGTGTATGGGGGTCAACATGTGGTTTTTTTGGTGGCACTTGGGGGCAGCCACTCCCAGGCTGTGCACGTGTTCATGGGGACAGAATCCTTTGTGTGTTGTGCAATTGTTCAGTTCAGAGCATGTGGCATGGTCACATTTCCAGGTTGTGTATGTGTATGTCATGTCACATACACCCTGAGTCCCATGTGGGAAGGTATGTACATCACAGGGTGACCCATTGCCACAATAGTGATGGCCCTCCACAGTCTGTGTGCATGTTGTGTCTCCAATGTCTCTGATTCCATGTGCACAATGGGAGACAGTCTCCACATCCACGTTTTTTGTGCATGGACTTTGATGTTGTGCGTGTGTGTGTCACAGACGTCCATGTCTGTCCTGCAGAGGCAACAGGGGCCACTACCTGTGGGAGTTATGGTTGTTTTGCTGACGTGTACATGATACGCCATGTCATGCCAGTGTCCATGTGGCAATACAGGGTCCCTGGGAATCTACCTGTCAATGAGCTGTGATGCCTGTGGCACATCTGTCCTGACATGTCACTGTGGTGTGTGTTTGGAACGTGACAGCAGTACATGGGTACTGTGACACATCCTAATGATTTCCCATAGCACAACCTGGAACTTGTTGTCAACACATGTTGAACTGTGATGTTAGATGTTGGCCATGTAGGTGCCATATATGTCCATACAGAACGGCACACACAGGTACTTCTGTCTCGTAATGATGTATCATGTGATATTGAGTATGGTCAATGCCACATATGTGGGGTGACTGACAATTTTTCTTTGTTCACCTATGTACTGCAGGGCACCAGCTGTCCATAGACCATTCCCTGACCTTGCAACCATGGTTGAACGTGACTGCATCCGACGGTACCGCTTCAACAGGGCGCAGATTGAGGAATTGGTGGTGCGGTTGGCCCCACATTTGCAACCTGGCCGGCCATACCCTACAGCGCTGACCTCCAAGGTGAAGGTGATGGCAGCCCTACACTTCTTTGCCACTGGTTCCTCTCAACACACTGTGGCGTCTGCTGGTGGGATGTCACAGACAATGTTCAGCCGTGTGCTACGCGATGTTTTGGAGGCAATGTTGAGATACCTCAACCAGTACATCTATTTCCCTAAACGTCAACAACTCACTGACGTCAAGAGTGACTTCTATGCCCTGAGGAGGATGCCACATGTCATTGGCTCCATTGATGGGACACATGTGGCTTTGGTACCACCACAGGCACATGAGCAGGCATACAGGAACCGGAAACATAACCATTCGATCAATGCTTTGGTGGTATGTCTTGCAGATATGAGCATCTCACATGTGTGTGCCCGTTTCCCCGGTTCTGCACACGATGCGTACGTGATGAGGAGTAGTCGCATCCCGAGGATGATGTCACAGATGCAGAACCAGCGTGCCTGGCTTGTCGGTGTGTACTGACTTTGTACCATTGTGTGTGTTCTGCAATGTTGTATTCCACCCTCTTTTCCAACTCTGCTAATGTGCAATTGTCTGTATGTAGGTGACTCCGGATACCCCAACATGCCGTGGTTGCTGACACCCCTCAGGAACCCTGTGACACCAGCCCAGATGCGCTACAATGAGGCACATGGTCGGACCAGGAGAGTGATCGAGCGGACATTTGGTCTCCTGAAGAGCCGCTTTCGCTGCCTAGACAAGACAGGAGGGGCCCTCCCATATGCCCCAGCAAAGGTGTGCAAGATTGTCATCGTCTGCTGCATGTTACACAACCTGGCAGTGCAGAAAGAGTTGCCTCTCATCCTGGATGACGATGACCAACATCCACCACCTGTGGAGGATCCTGGCCTGGGCCACGATGCCAGTGATGATGATGATGATGAGGGTGATGTCCGCACACAGCTCATCACCAACTTCTTCAGCTGAATGTGAGTATCCAGAGATGTCATGTCAATGATGTGAGTTTGCATGATATGTGTTGGTGGTGCTCTGGTGCTGTTTGAGTGTGGCCATGTGCTACTTTACTGGATGCGTGCAGCGATGTGTCCTTACAGGTAGTCTGTACTCCCCAACAGTGTTGACATGCTAACTTGGTTTTGTGTAGGTATCTTGTGACATGTATTGGGCATGAGTATTGCAATTCTGTCCTGTTCTTCAGTGCTTTTGACTGTGTGTCATGATTGTCCTTCACAGGGTACTTTCAGAGTTGTTTGGTCAACTCGGATCCCCCGACACCATGATTCAGCTTTCAGGGTGGAAGCAGTTGTTTCCCTACAGGTGATGTGCCACACACCCCTGGACTTTATTTCTTCTACACTTGTTGACTGTGTGGCCACTGCCACGTGGGATTACCTTGCATTTGTAGTGGAAACAACATGTTGCAAATGTGTAATAAACCTGTGCTTCACTTTGGGATGTGCGTTGTCTGTGGTCACACATCTGACTGACATTTTCTTACTGCACCTGTGGGCTAGTTAACACAGACTCTGAATAGGTGTGGTGTCTGTGCATTCCACTGTATTTCCTGGCAACATCAGTGTAGGCGATGAGTCAGATGGCCCTGGTGTCTATGTGTTGTGTAGCCCTAGTGGTGTGTCTCCCTCACATGTGTCACGTCGCCATGACTCACATGACGGTGTTGAACTTGCTGTAGCAGTTAGCATGCACAGTGTCATTTAGCAGATCATCATCTCCATGACAAAAACAACGTTGGAATCACAACAGAGGCAAGTATGGTGTATTAGTGAGTTTATTTACATACATGTGTGAGGATAGTGCACAGGATGGTGGGTGCTGTACATTGGGATTGGAATCCAAAGTTCCCAGATGAGTTGGAAGTGTTGGTAGCAGAAATGTCCTGAGTAAAGTCCACAGTCATCTGATACATTAGTCCAACTTAAACTCCCCATGTCATGTGGGAGAGTTGGGTTGCATTCGACAGGGTGAACAGTTTGCACACAAAGGAGAATTTCCAGAACAGGTGTTGGGTTCCTGGGGGATGTACATGGCCATCGGCCTCTCAGTTGTCCTTCCTCGGACGACCCCTCTTCTTTCTGGGGGACCCTCACGTGCAGGCCGCTTCGGTGCAGAGGACTCTCCACCAGAGTCATCCTCCCTCCCTGTGGCGGTTGCAGTTGTTGCGGCACCAGATGTTGTGGGCACACAGGGAGGTGTGGACATGTTGGTGCTAATCTGGCGGAGGCATGTCAATATGTCCCTCTGCACCGCTGTCAGTTCTTCCAATGTGTCCCACTTGGACTCCATGCCAGACATGTGTGTCTCCACACGGCACATGTGTGTCTCCACATGGGACATGTGGGAGTCCAAGCGGGCATGATGGGCAGCCTGCTGCTGTTGAATGTCCTTGAGGATCCCCACTACCTGGCTGACCTCTCCGGTGCTATTCTGGTATGCATCAGCAATGCGTGCCAGTTGTGGGTCATCATGCAGTCCAGACCCCTCTGCAAACAGCGACCTCTGCCTACCACCCCTCCCACCACCCCTGGCCACACGTGCGGGACCTGCGGTGGCACGCACAGGTGACCCTAGGCCCCCTTGGGGGTTGGTACTGAGGTTGTTGTCCGTTGCTTCACGGTGGGCTGGGGTCCCTGTGCTGTTGTCATCCAGTGTCCTTGCTCTGTCCGTGTCGGCGGGGGTGGTCTGTGTGTTGGCAGATGTTGGAGGAATGGGTGCAGGGGGTGCAGATGGTGGTCCTGCTGGTGCTGCATGATGACTCACACCGGAGGTGCCAGGTTGGTCTTCGCCATCCGATGAGGGCAGAGGCTGTTCCACACCAGAGAGCTCAGGGGCCACCGGAGCCTGGGACAGGGACTCCTCCTCATCTGCTGCTGTGTCCCCATCATCACCTGTTTTTGGAAGAGACACACAATGTATGTTATGTTTCTGCAGGCATCAATGGTTCATACACATGACAGTTGTGACTGTACCTCTGGATGCGGCCCTGTACATTGCATTGTCCTAAGTTGTCACAGTCAGAGGTTGATATTGGTGTGGCTCATTGTCCTGCCAACCTGATGCATTTTAATGTGGATGTTGAGGTGTGTGCATGACCAGCATTGGTGGTATTTGGTTGATATCCGGACCTCCTTCTCCCCCCAGCCCAGTTATCCCACCATGAAGCATGCCACCCTTGCAGTGGGTGCAGGTTGACCCTCAGGATGTCAGTCAGTGGTGTCCTGCTGTTGGTTGGTGCCCAGTTCCCAGCAGTGCCTGGTACTCCCCACAACAGAGGACCATTGTCAGACATCTTAGAAGTGGTTTTTCACTCCCTGTGAGGTGTGCATGCTTCAGTGTGAGCTTGCTGGGCCATGTGGGTGGGGGATGTTGAGCTGTGACTACCACTCCCATCATGCTATTGCCTACACCCCCCTTCCCAGCATGCCCATACTTCCTTCCTTTTGACTCTGCTTCCCTGTGGGGTAGTGTGCCTGTGCTGACAGGATGGCTGACAGTGTTGTACTGGCGTTTGTTTGGCTACAAGTCCCAAAAGTGTCCCTGTGCTTCACACAGCATAACCCAGTGTGGTTGTTCTTTGTGTGATATTTAATTAGAGTGTGAGGCATTGCATTCTCCCAGGTGAGTTGTGTGGAGTTTGTGTTAAGGGGGTGTGTGAGAAAAGCTGCTTGTGACTATGGTCAGAGCTGTCAGTCCTCCTTCCCACCCAGCCAGATATCCCACCATGGAACGTGCTTCCATTGCAGGGAGTGCAAGTTGGCTTTTGGGATGTCAGTCAGTGGTGTCCTGCTGTTGGTTGTTGCACAGTTCCCAGCAGGGCCCTGTGCTCCCCACAGCAGTACCCAGTGTCAGCCATCTTGTCAGTTCTTTTCCACTCCCTGTGATGTGAGCATGGTTCAGAGTGGTGTTGATGGGCCAATTGTGAGGGTGACCAATATCTGTGACTACCACTCCCATCATGCTATTGCCTACACCACCCTTACCAGCATGCCCAGACTTCCTTCCTTTTGAGTCGACTTCACTGCGTGTGAGTGTGACAGCAATGGCAAGATGGCTGACAGTGGTGTCCTGCTGTTTGTTGGTGCACAGTTCCCAGCAGGGCCTTGTGCTCCCCACAGCTGAGGCCAGTGTCAGACATCTTTGAAGTGGCTTTTCACTCCCTGTGAGATGTGCATGCTTCAGTGTGAGCTTGCTGGGCCATGTGGGCGGGGGATGTTGAGCTGTGACTACCACTCCCATCATGCTATTGCCTACAGCACCCATCCCAGCATGCCCATACTTCCTTCCTTTTGACTCTGCTTCCCTGTGGGGTAGTGTGCCTGTGCTGACAAGATGGCTGACAGTATTGTCCTGGTGTTTGTTTGGCTACAAGTCCCAAAAGTGTCCCTGTGCTTCACACAGCATAACCCAGTGTGGTTGTTCTTTGTGTGATATTTAATTAGAGTATGAGGCATTGCATTCTCCCAGGTGAGTTGTGTGGAGTTTGTGTTAAGGGGGTGTGTGAGAAAAGCTGCTGGTAACTATGGTCAGACCTGTCAGTCCTCCTTCCCACCCAGCCAGATATCCCACCATGGAACGTGCTTCCATTGCAGGGAGTGCAAGTTGGCTTTCAGGATGTCAGTCAGTGGTGTCCTGCTGTTGGTTGTTGCACAGTTCCCAGCAGGGCCTTGTGCTCCCCACAGCAGTACCCAGTGTCAGCCATCTTGTCAGTTCTTTTCCACTCCCTGTGATGTGAGCATGGTTCAGAGTGGTGTTGATGGGCCAATTGTGAGGGTGACCAATATCTGTGACTACCACTCCCATCATGCTATTGCCTACACCACCCTTCCCAGCATGCCCATACCTCCTTCCTTTTGAGTCGACTTCACTGTGTGTGAGTGTGACAGCAATGGCAAGATGGCTGACAGTGGTGTCCAGCTGTTTGTTGGTGCACAGTTCCCAGCAGGGCCTTGTGCTCCCCACTGCTGAGGCCAGTGTCAGACATCTTTGAAGTGGCTTTTCACTCCCTGTGAGGTATGCATGCTTCAGTGTGAGCTTGCTGGGCCATGTGGGCGGGGGATGTTGAGCTGTGACTACCAGTCCCATCATGCTATTGCCTACAGCACCCTTCCCAGCATGCCCATACTTCCTTCCTTTTGACTCTGCTTCCCTGTGGGGTAGTGTGCCTGTGCTGACAGGATGGCTGACAGTGTTGTCCTGGCGTTTGTTTGGCTACAAGTCCCAAAAGTGTCCCTGTGCTTCACACAGCATAACCCAGTGTGGTTGTTCTTTGTGTGATATTTAATTAGAGTGTGAGGCATTGCATTCTCCCAGGTGAGTTGTGTGGAGTTTGTGTTAAGGGGGTGTGTGAGAAAAGCTGCTTGTGACTATGGTCAGAGCTGTCAGTCCTCCTTCCCACCCAGCCAGATATCCCACCATGGAACGTGCTTCCATTGCAGGGAGTGCAAGTTGGCTTTTGGGATGTCAGTCAGTGGTGTCCTGCTGTTGGTTGTTGCACAGTTCCCAGCAGGGCCCTGTGCTTCCCACAGCAGTACCCAGTGTCAGCCATCTTGTCAGTTCTTTTCCACTCCCTGTGATGTGAGCATGGTTCAGAGTGGTGTTGATGGGCCAATTGTGAGGGTGACCAATATCTGTGACTACCACTCCCATCATGCTATTGCCTACACCACCCTTACCAGCATGCCCAGACTTCCTTCCTTTTGAGTCGACTTCACTGCGTGTGAGTGTGACAGCAATGGCAAGATGGCTGACAGTGGTGTCCTGCTGTTTGTTGGTGCACAGTTCCCAGCAGGGCCTTGTGCTCCCCACAGCTGAGGCCAGTGTCAGACATCTTTGAAGTGGCTTTTCACTCCCTGTGAGATGTGCATGCTTCAGTGTGAGCTTGCTGGGCCATGTGGGCGGGGGATGTTGAGCTGTGACTACCACTCCCATCATGCTATTGCCTACAGCACCCATCCCAGCATGCCCATACTTCCTTCCTTTTGACTCGGCTTCCCTGTGGGGTAGTGTGCCTGTGCTGACAAGATGGCTGACAGTATTGTCCTGGTGTTTGTTTGGCTACAAGTCCCAAAAGTGTCCCTGTGCTTCACACAGCATAACCCAGTGTGGTTGTTCTTTGTGTGATATTTAATTAGAGTATGAGGCATTGCATTCTCCCAGGTGAGTTGTGTGGAGTTTGTGTTAAGGGGGTGTGTGAGAAAAGCTGCTGGTAACTATGGTCAGACCTGTCAGTCCTCCTTCCCACCCAGCCAGATATCCCACCATGGAACGTGCTTCCATTGCAGGGAGTGCAAGTTGTCTTTCAGGATGTCAGTCAGTGGTGTCCTGCTGTTGGTTGTTGCACAGTTCCCAGCAGGGCTTTGTGCTCCCCACAGCAGTACCCAGTGTCAGCCATCTTGTCGGTTCTTTCCACTCCCTGTGATGTGAGCATGGTTCAGAGTGGTGTTGATGGGCCAATTGTGAGGGTGATCAATATCTGCGACTACAACTCCCATCATGCTATTGCCTACACTCACTTCACCAGCATACACAGACTTCCTTCCTTTCAGTGAGCTTCCCTGTGAGGTGGTGTTCTAGTGGTGGCAAAATATCTGACTGTGTTTGTTGGTTAGATTTGTGCCACTGCCTTGCTCTATTTGTTGTTAGGTTTGTACATGTCATGACACAGTTACATATCACTATGAGATGGCATGTATTGTGTTTATCTGACTAACATACACATCTTGGGATGATTATCTTTTGGTTGCTGTGGATTTGCTAAGGGTGCATGGTTTGACTATCCCCTTGACAGTGATGTGTGTGTATTGTCACACAATATTGTGTGTATTGGTTGTGTACTCACCAGGCTCTGGGATGTTTGATAGTCCATATACACTCACTGGTGGTAGGATGGCCCGTACCTTCTCCTCCCAGGGCCTGAGGTATACTGGTTTGGCAGGAGGGCCACTGCTGGTGCGATGACTCAAGGCGTAATCCTTCTTGAGTAGGTCCTTGACCCTCCTGCGCACATCATACCACCTGTTCTGGATGTCTTCCTTTGTGCGCAAACATGGTGATTGTGCGTTCACCCTGTCGACGATCCTCTCCCACATCTTGGTTTTCTGCGACATGGGGGTCTGTTGGACTAATGTACCAAACAACTGTGGCTCTACCCTGAGGATCTCATCTACCAGGACTTCCAATTCACTGTCTAGGAACTTTGGATTCTTCTTTTGGGCATGGTGATGGGTGGTGGTGGGGATTGATGTGTGTGTGAGTGTGCAAGTGAGGGTGGGTTAGTGTGGGTTTTGCTGGGTGTATGTGAGGGTGCTATTTGGGAGGTGCTAATGGTGTGTGGCTTGTGTGATAGATGAATTGTGAGTGTGTCTGTGGTTGCTGTCTGATGGTGTTCTGTGCTGGCAGGTCAGTTTAATTTGCAAAGGATCATGGTAGGGATTTGTGGCCTTTATATGGGTGGAGTTGTGGGTGTGTCCTTGTTCCATGTTTTTTCCCCCTGTATTTATTGACTTTGTCATTGCTTGTTTGGCCCTTTTTTTTGTATTTTTTCCTTTGTGTTTTTTAGGCATGTAGGAGACGTTCTTCTGACTGAGTAGGACGCTGCAGTTGGCTCGTGCGGGCTTTTCCGAGTCTTTCAAGCTGTGTTCCTGATGGGTTTCATGTGCGGCGTACGCGTCGGTCGCGGAGTATTGGGTTGCTTCGGCTCGGTTTTGTATGCGTGTGGGTCGTACGGCTTGGGCTCCGTGCGACTCGGTCTGGTTTTACACGCATTGCATCGTACTGCGCGGGTCGGAGTTCGCGGGTACGTTTCTGTCGGGTTCATTCCTGGTGCGTGTCGGTCGGTTCGATTCGCGTAGTTTCCCTGCCGGATAGCTGTTTTCCGTGCGGTTGGGTCGTTCGGCTTGTGTTCCGTACGAGTCGGTCGTGATTCACATGCATTGCATCGTACTACGCGGATCGGGCAGCGCCGGTACGTGTCGGTCGGACAACATTCCCGTACCGAGTCGGTCGGTACGTTTTCCGGCCTGAATCGGAATCGGCCCCCTAGTATGTGCAGGTTATGTCTGCGCGAATGCGCTTTCAGGTCATTATACACTCTAATAAGTTGTAGAATTATTTCAATTGTACCAGAATGTTGATAAAGTGGGATTTTTGCCTTGTGCATACAATTCCACAAGTAGATTGTGTTTATGTGTGTATGTATGTATGCACATCATTACCTATTTGGATGTGCGGGCATGTCTCTATACATTTATATATAAAAAAAATTCTTATGGGAGGGGTCCTTTTTCAAGCTCTGCCTGTACCTCCACTTTCTGACTCACACGAAACCCCTTGGATTACTATGGACTCTCAAACACCAAATTCCAAATTCTTTCTTTCTATATCTAACTCATTTAACTAACAGGCGCAAATGTCCACAACTCCCAATAACAATTCACATCTTTCCTTTCCTAATTCAATTCAATTATTCCATCCCTTTCATAACAATAGAGTAAATGCAAGAGATCTTAATGAGCACTAACTGAACACACCACAACTAGTCCACAAGAAAATACAAAGATTCACTTTTTACTAATCATCACGTTTATTACAGCTAATCTTGAGTTATGGATTAGCATGCTAATCGCCACAAAGCGCTTCAATGCCTTGACAGGAGTAGTAAAAGTTATATAAGTACAATTTACAATATATCCAGAGGAGGCATGAGCAGACCTTCGGGGGCCCACAGCAAGGCCCACTTGTTCATACAACCTCAAGAGAAGCACCAGTCCAAGAGATCTCCAGAATAGTTACAGCCCCTGCACAAAGCACTAACTCAGCCCTCTTGCAGTGTCCCTCTCTCCCACTTTCCTCTGATAGAACACCACAGGCAAGCCACATGCACACAACCCTGACTGTTACCAGCACCTCTATTCTTTGGTGGCAGGGGTAGCAGAGTCATAGATTAGTCCCAATCCAGTGATTAGGCTACTCGATCAGCTCTCTGGTATGAGGCCCCAACCGGCTAGGGCTCCCAGAAACCATCCGCAGTTTGTCTCATGAATGCTTTAGTCGCAACCAGCCAGAACGCTCACCACACCACCAGGTCACAGCAGAGGCCTCCATGCTGGAAAAGCTCTTCAGTTACAGCTATCAGAAGTAGTTGCTTCTAACATCATAGCGGCTTAAAAAGTATGCCCCCAACTGCTGTGCCATTCGATCTTTCAGGGGGGTACAGTAGGAAGATTGTGCAATGACTGAGAATTGAAATTCATGGAAAAGAGTGGAAACATGCACCCAAGAAAAGATCCTCCCAAAGAGGGAGCAAATTAAAGACAGTGGGGGGGATATTCTCAAAGACTTATCGCCGAGTTAGCGGCACTTTATCACAGCCAAAGTGGCGATAGATTTATCCCCCTATTCACAGGTTGGTGCTAACAGCCGATATCGCCAGTTTTCCTGCGATAGCAGCCACAAAAAACATCGCCACGGATGACACCGGCAACTAACGCTAATGAGATGCAGAGTAGGCGTTCCCGTGCAAAAACCCTCAACAACACCACTTCGCAACATTCTCAACGACCAGCCAGATCGGCGATAAGATCACAAAACATGAGATAAGGCGCGTTAGCAGCAGGGAATTAACACCTGCTCCGTCCTGGTATTAAGTCGGACGATAACCTGCACCAGAAATGTGAGCCCAGCCCACAGCCACACCAGAAGAACAACAGATGCCATGGAGCCACTGATCATGCAGCCGGACACCCAAGAGGGCCACAACACCCCCCCATGCCCCCCCCGGGACCCTACCCCGGGCACCCCTTCCACTCCCAGACAAAGATATTTTACACCAACTTTACGAAACATGAACAAAACAATTCGCTGGATGTCGCACAATTACAACAATTAACATTCATGTGTGGTCCGAAAAAGGAGAATCATTCATCTCTGAATTTCCAAACAAATCATTTCTTTCAATTTTAACTCAAAACAACTATTTGTAAGAGTCATGGCGGGTCTTCCCTGGACAATCTGTAAGTCACAGCCTGCAAGACAAAATTCAAGATAAGAAGGTGTGTCATGCGCTCATCAAAGGACAGAGAGAAGGAGAGAGAGAAAGAAAGGGAGAGAGAGAGAGAGAGAGTGAAAGAGAGGGAGAGAGAGAAAGAGAGAGAAAGAGAGAGAGAGAGAGAGAGAAAGAGAGGGAGAGAGAGAGACAGTGAAAGGAAGGCTTTTGGCACATACATGCCAACTGTTGTGTGTGTATCGCTATTGGTGCACCATAAGCCTAAGGCCTAGCCCCAAATGCAGCGCAAAGCCACATCACATTTCCAGAATGCAAGCAGTAGTCAGACTAACATTAGGGATGAAAGCTCCTTTGTCACAATACATAAGGCGGAAGGACATCTGCACCTCCGACCTTGGTCTTGCATGCGGCAGGCACCCCTGAGAGAGATACCATAGCAGATGATGACGACTCCCACACTACGCACAGCGCTAATGAAAGACCAACGTATCCACACCCCACACACAGAAGTCCTTGCTCGAGGTACTCTTGCATGGAATGCCCTTGACACTTACGTACACAACAACCCATACGTCCAAACGTTGCACACACATACGACTCATTGCTCCGAGCTGTGGCATATCATCCACATAACTGCTGCAGGTCAGAGGAGGGCCGGTTCTACGAGAGCCACCAACGCAATGGCAGAACATCCCGGGCGCATGCACAACGCCTGTCACGTGGAACTGTACCGTGCACGTATGCTGCATTTGTTGGGGGCACTGCCACTGGCAGTGTTGCGCATCAGTTACCGTCTGAGCTTCCATCTTGCGTACGTCACCTGCGACCAGCCCTGGTTCCACTGTCGATCATGCATATTCGAGTGGCCCATGGATGTCTGTCTATCCAACACAACGGTAGCTGAACTGGATTATGACTTGTGTGTGCGCCCCCTGTTGGCCCATGACCATGAGTGTAACCGTGATACCCGTTCATGGGATGCCTTGATATTTGGCGTATGTGCTGGCAGTTGGGCATGGGAGATTGCACAAGTCCTCATGTGCAGTGACCACATCGAAGCGCTCCCCTATTGGGCTGTGTTGCGGATTGGTGAAACGGCGTGGACGGATCACATCTGTCTGGACCAGTTAATGGATTGGCTCGCCCTCGTGCTCGTTGAAGCCGACAACGACGTACTCTTGGAACTGATTGGCCAGGAAGCTGCACTCGCATTCATGGACGAGTAACTATGTTTCTGCAGCCACAACTGCTTGTAACCCAGAGCACAGGTCCCAACACCTTGTTGCATCCTGGAGAAATGGTCACTTATCCCACCACAACAGTGGATATGGCTGCATTCGCCTCGACTCAGAATGCATGTGCGTGCACTTACGCGTGTTGACACACACCTGTGCAAGGTGAGGCAGTCCCATGGGCTGAACTGCACAGCGTCGCTTGGCAAGGTTCCTAAATCTGACATACTGCTGGAGGGTGAGTACACACATGGCAATGTAGTAGTACATGTGACCTTGTTGGACCCTTTCACCTGCTCACTGTCAGCAGAGCAGACAGTCTGCGCAGTCCGGTGGTACAGCACTATGCAGATCCCATGGGCTGTGAGTCGTGTCCCCTGACACGGGGCAATGAGCATACGCCAAACATCACATGACTCGTCCAGCAAGGCAAGGTGGGCTGAGACCGTTGCCATCCGTAATGATTGGTGTTCATTTTTGCCTCCCCATTTCTTGCACCTCTACATGTTCCCATGCTGCCTGTTAGTGTCTGAAGCATTGGTCTGCATGTTGTGGCCCTTGTCTTGCCCGTACTGACACACACATGCTAATGAAGTCTACGCCACTTCACTAGTGTCCAACTGTGATGAGTGTTGATTAGAATGACAAATTGTGTGCCTCAATGAGCATTGTCCGTACACAGGTAGGGACTGACTGACGCATTTCACTTAGGGGTGAGTCCCTATTGCCAGCTCCACCTCTGTGAGCCAGACATTGTGGTTGGGATAGTTGCTGGTAGACCTGTGCTCTTACGTGTCTTCAACAATGTGAGTATGGTGTCCAACTTCTTGCCATGTGGATCAATGTGATCCATCAAAAGAGGCTGTGTCCACACAGTTGAGTGTGAGTAGGTATGCGAAGAGATGTCCTGTTGCCACATGTCATGGGGGACACTACTTTAGGCCTGCTACCGAATTAGACATTTTTACACACAGCCCCATTTAATACATAGACGTGGGGCTACGTTGGGGGGTTGCGAGATTGTTGTTCATGAGCAATGAGGCCACAGCTAGTTTACACCTTCACAGTCATCTAATTGGCCATGTGGGTCAGGGTCAAACATGCGCATTGATGTCATTTCCCAGGGTGTACCTTTTTGTGCAATAAATGTCCCCACATTCATCCATACTTTTATACTTGATTGAACATAGTCATGACACATCTTTGTGATTTGGAATGTTTTATTCACATTCTGTGGAGTGTCGGAGCTGGAGCAGTACATGGCCATGCAAACCCCACATTACATGGTTGCCCAGTGGAGGGCCAACCAGAGTCCTTTGTGGAATGACAATTTAATCGGAAGAGGAAGAGTTCAGTCCACAGCCTGATTGCTGTGGCATTGGTAACCAGAGCAGATATGGCATTCCATGTCGGGTTCCAGGTGAATGTCGCAGAGTGTTTTGGGGGACAGTGGAAGGTGTTGTTCCCGGGCATGATGCAGAGGGCTGAACCAAGCAGGAACAGGCCATATGGCGGGGATGAATGCTACAACCTTCTTTCTCACACAGAGACATTGCCATCCACATCTTAGTCCTCTGATATGTCTTCTGTGTCAGGTGTGTCAGGTGTGTGTGGTGGTGTTATGACTGCATCACTGTGTGCCACTGACACATCAGGGGCGGAGGTGGTATGGCTGCATCACTGTGTGCCACTGACACATCAGGGGGCGGAGATGTGTGTGTCGAGGTTCCTGCAGCAGTCATCTGGGACAGGCTCTGTGGCAGCAATGGCAAGATGAGGTTCTGCAGGGCATGGAAGATCCCAGCTACATCTCGCTGGTGTACAGCCGTGGCAGCCATCCTTCCAGCCTGCATCCGCTCCATGTTCTCCATTGTCCTCCACATCTGTGCCATCTCTGTGCTGTCATCGCTGGAGCCTGTCTGACTGGACAGTTCTTGTATCCGAGTAATGGCTCCAGCGAGGTCAGCCAAGGATTGTTGTAGAGCATGGAACTGTGGGTGTCCGTTAGGGACTGTAAGTGGTCCCTGATGGGACTCATACACCCACGTATGGCATCAAGTTTGGCTGCCATGAGGTCGAAACCGACCCGCACCTGTTCAGCCAGCCCCCTCTGGCAGTCTAACACACGGCGTTGGAATGCCATGTGTCTTTCCGTGAGGTGCTGGGAGCCAGCCGTGGTGGTGGGTGCTTCATGCTGTGTGGGCTGTGCAGGGGTGGGGTCACCTCGATGCAGCTGGGCTTCCCTGCTCCTGGAGGTGGGGTGCGGAGGCTGTCCACGAGCTGTTGGAGGGTGTCGGAGCAGATGGCCAGGGGGTCCTCCTCATCATCCCTGAAGAGATGTCTGGTCTGCTCTGCAGGAGGTGTTGATTGTCCCTCTGCAATGTAAAGGGGAGATACAGGTTGACAGTGTGTTCCATGTATGTGATGCATTGTACATGTTTACATACAGACTGCATGACAATGTACATTGTGACTGTTTTGGATGAGCTGGCTATTTGATGGGAGACAGTGGACATTTCGAATACATGACGGATGTGAGGTTGTACTCGTACATTGTCATCTCCCAGTTTCCTGCTATGCCAGATGTGATTGGCAGTTTCTATGCACAAGCGGCACCAGTTGTGTCCTCTGTTCTGTAGTGAAAGTGTTGCACTTTGTACCACATTGTCGTCAATGTTGATGTGCTGTGATTGCTATGTGTGTGTGCTGCATTGTGGGAGAGTCGCCCCTGCAGCTCTGATTTAGCGGCCCCTTATCCCTTTGAGGCGGTGTGCCTTTGACTTGTGTGCTTTTAAGGTGCTGAGATTTTGGCGACTTGGGTCATTTGTGCTCTTGGACGGTTTTTGTACTCTTGAGCATTGTTTGTCTGCAGATGTGTTGTTGACGTCAGGGGTTGTGTGTGCACGTGGATGTGTCAGAGTGTGACCTGCTCCTTTGAGGATGTGATCCACACTGGGCCACCTCAGTGTCGTGTCGTGCACCATGTCATGTATTTTGACTGCAGCCATGCTATTGGTCATGCAGTGTCACTTTCATTGTCAGTGTGGCTCACAGAGCCGCTGCTTTGCTGGATTCAGCACATGTGCATGGGTAGGTTGTGAGATTGGTGATAGGGAGGGGGCCCCTTTGTGTACATAGTGGACGGGGGCCTACTTGGTGTTTCTATGTGTGCTGCAGTGTGCCAAGGGTATCAGAGACATGTTCCACAATCATTGTGGGTGTGCAGTGTGCTACACATAATTGTGCATGTGCGCCATTGTGCCCATCTCCCTCCGTCCCCCCAGTCCCTGGTCGTTACTCACCCTGTAGCTGTTGGGTCAGGTCATATCGAGCTGTGTCCGGACCCCCAACTCCTTGCACCGTCTCCACACTGATGACTGTGGCCACCATTTCCTCCAGCTCATCCAGCTCCTCCTGTGGCGCAGGACTCCCACCTCCAGTCGTCGTTGCGGCCTTCCGGTTGGCAGCGAGTTTCTGCTTGGTTTGGCTATTCACATCATGCCAGCGCCTCTTGACCTCCTCCATTGACCTCATCAACACTCCGACTACATTCACGTTGTTCACGATCGACTGCCATATTTCCGTTTGTGTTGCCAATGACACAGTGGAGGTGACGAACAGTTGTTGGCAGTGTTCGATCACCTCCGTGACGATGATCCAGTTTTCCTGCGGACTGAACCCCGTCTTCCTCTTCCTCTTCTCCTTGCCCTTCCCGACCCCGGAGTTCCTTGCTGGTCGTCTGTGGGGCTTGTGGGGTTTGCGTTGTCCTCTGCACTCGGTCCGGGTGCATCCATGGAATTATTTTGTTTGTGTTTTTCGGTGCATGACGCGTGGGAATTGCAGGCCTGTCGCTGGTTATCGCTGATTTTTGTATCGCGATCTGGGGCATCGCAACTTTTTTCGCATTCCTGTTTCGCATTTTTTCGGTGTCGCGTTAATTTGAACGCGGTCATTTGGCGCGTTATCCTGAGACTATCGCATGGTGCCGCCGGGTTGGGAATACAACGTTAAAACTGTGTTATTTTCCCGCTATGGACTGCGATGTGCAAAGTTGCGTTGAGCTAATTTTGCGATAATTATCACACGTTCTTGAGAATATCCCCCTGAGATAGGAATAGTCAGAGATAAGTCTGGACTCTGTGGATTGGGTAACTGCATGAATGGTATTGGTGAGCACATTATCGTGGAACAGGATAAGAGAGTTGTTTCTTTTCAGTGTAACGATTGTCAGGTACGGAGCCTCCTTGTCATAGCATGTTACAATATATGATATATGGTATGATTGCTGTCTGGTGTTTCATTCTATGACTGACAGTGCAATGTATGGGGGCCAATGGATGGATCAAATTCTAAGAGGAAGGAGAATAGTTGAGATGCCTGGAAGAAAGAGTCCAAGGAGATGTGAACCTAAGACTTTCTCCCACTCTGCATAACGCTTTCCAACAAGTTTCGATAGACACTCTCAACTTCATCAAAAGCCCCTATGGTACAGGTCCCCTGTGCCCCATGCATCTTTTTTTTTAACTTGTATTTATTTCAGGATACACATAGCAGCAGTATACAGTACGAGCATATACATCATTGTGAGAAGTTGGCCTGGTATATGCTGTCCACTAATTAAAGTGGGCACCTTGCACCAGTCCAAACAACCCTTATGGTGATTTAAGAGGTCAAAGATAACCTTAGAAAGCTATCCAAGTGGTAGCTGTGGAGAGCAGCCTTACGGCTTAGTCTTGAAGGAATGTTAAGCAGTTTGTTTTACCAGAATGCAACCTTATAGTATTGGTTAAATGAAAGGAGAACCACACAGTAGTTATAACAATATGTATTTATTGACATAACACTCTTTAAGTACGACCCAGTATCTTCTACATGAAGATACTCACAAAGCACACAATACTGTAGCACAGACACAATAGTAAACAGCACTAATACACAGTGGGCTCCAGGGGAGAACAAACCATATACTAAAATAGTGGTATAAGAACCACGACTCGAGTCAAGACAGTGTCTAGAGTATGTAGAATCGCTGGCATCCCAAGGAACCACCCAAGGTGAGTAAGTAGGGACCCCACGGAGGACGGGTGCAGTGTGGGAACACGACTGCGTGCTCCTTACAATTCTATGGGGAAGTGCCAGTTGAAGTTTTAGTGTTTAAGGACCCTTCCCAGTGGATTACGAGGAAGCCCTTTGGATCATAGGAGGTTGAAGAGAAACCCCACCGATGGATACCGTAGTACCAGAGTTACCTATCCCAGGAAGCCGGGTGCACAGGGCTGAAGTGGTGTCGGAAACCGCCGTCGATCTCTTTTTTATATATATATATTTTTTTTTTACATACTGATTTGATGAGCAAAGCAAAAGGTATTTGCCAGTAACAGCATAGGGCTCAGCACTTTTACTGTCTGTGAAACCCTGGCTCCTTCGGATATGAAAATTCAATTATTTTAGAACTGGTACTCTCTTTTTTTAAATTTTTTTATTGAGCAGAGCATCGAGAGCATAAAAATAACAATAACTTGTGAGCAAACATTAGCACTAATCGACACAAGAACGATAGCTTCTTCTTTTCATGTTAAAAGTAATGACACAGGAAAATCTTTTTAAAACACGGCTGTCACAAGTATCTAGAATAAATTGACTGATAATTATATAGTAGCAAAGTGCAAAAAGTGCAAAAGGAAAGTGCAAGTGCTAGTGCAAAAGATGCTAAATTGCAAAATTGCAACACTAAAGTGCTCAAGTATTAAATAAAGTATATTTCTAATTCCAGAATGGTAAAAAACAGCTGTTAGATTCTAAATTCCGGGTAGTACTATCCCTCTATCGGGTTTTCCAAATTACTTAAATACTTCCAGTTCTTATTGAATTTCCTGGAAGCTCCCACCCGTCTTGCGTAAGCTTCTTCAAAAGCCCGAGTCCTTTTCATTTTGTTCAACCAATTGTCGTAAGTGGGAACATCCCTAAATTTCCAATTTTGAAGGAATAGAGAACGGGCTACCAAGCAAGAGATAGAGAGGAAAGTTGCCTCGGCTTCCGTTAAAATCGTTCTATCTCTACAAATTCCAAACAGGACAGCCTCGGCCTCCAGCACTACACTCTTTACAAATGCCCGGTTTAGGGCCGAGAAGATTGCCTCCCAAAAAGACCCCAACCTAGGACATCTAAAAAAAATATGGAGCCAGCCCCCTTCTCCCTCCGCCTGGCATCGGAAACACCTATTTACGGCATCCGGATACCTTTTCTTGAGTGCTTCCGGAGTAAGGTAGGCCAGCCACCGGGATAAGAAAGCCATTCTTTTAAAATTGGCTGCTCTCAGCGACTTGCTTCCTCGATGACATAAAGCTTCCGATTCATTAATGGAAAAAGTACATTGTGTTTCACGGACCACCCTTTCCAAATGATTCTCTATCAATGGGAGTTGGCCCTGATTATGTAACAAACGATACCAGTTCCCTACGCCGCTTACTTTAGCCCCAAAAAGAGCTATCACAAGTTTATTTGGTGAATCAAAAATACCATTTAAATTTTTTACGAAATGAACAATTTGTAAGTATTCAAAAATAGCAGGTTTCCTCTGATTCCCATCCCTTAGCAGCACCTCCTGCCAGGAGATCACCCTATTCTGAATTGAAAAATATCTTAGCTCCCCTAGCCCGCACCGCCGTTGATCTCAATGGAGGACTTCAAGGAAATGCCACTGCTGGAAAGAAGAAAAGTGTCCGATGGAACCCAAAGGTGGATTCTTGATGAAGGGAACCTGAAAGCAGAGGGGACAGAGACTGTGTCACTCAGGAGTGACCAGGGGCTCGGTAGTCGAATGCCCACTGATGTTGGGTGCTTCAGGTGTGTTGATGGAGACATTGACTCTGCAGTCACAGGGACCAGGAGATATCGAGGACAACCAGGAGCAAACATGAGCTGTCCCATGAAGGATATCGAGTGCTGAGGGGTCGGTGTCCGGCGGGAACACCAACAAACCTTGGCAACGGCAACCCATGAAGAAGGTCAAGGAAGGTTACGGTCTGGACCAGCAAGGTACAGGAGACTCACCACAGCAAGTGGAGTAAGAGCAGGCCTGGAGCAACCAGGGGAGCCCAAGCAAAGCAGAGTTGACCCTCAAGGGGACTCACAGGCCGTTGGCACAGGAGTCGCGAGAGGACCTTGAGCGATTTCACAAAACGACAGCTTGCAGAGCACTCAGTGCAAAGAGGCCAAAGTTCTTTGTATAAAATGCTGCTAGAGAATGGGGCTACTCATAGCCCAATGCACTTGTTCGGGAAATGCCAACAAGCATATGCACTTGCAAAAGTACACAGTGCACAGGGGTTCAGGTATTACAGCCCCCACAAGGGATTCTGACTTCAAATTCAGTGAGAGGACAGCTTTGACCTTGAGGGACGTGAAACCCATCTCCTGTGTTGCTGGAGACTTTGGAGTCTGCAGGAGCTCAGGATCAGCAGACCGGTCAGTTGCGTTACGGTGCCTGCGAACGCAGGGGAGTGACTCCTTCACCCCAAGGGAGATATCTTTAGTTGTTCTTGATGCTCCACAGGTCCTGCACGGAGCCTGTATGGTGCAACGGCACAGACGATGCTTCAGACTGAGAGGGAGACGAAGTCGGGCCCAAACGAAGTCCAGCGAAGTCCAGAGTATCCAGACGGCCGAAGTTCAGTGGTTTCTTGATCAGAATCTTGTCCACGTTGAACCTAGGGTCCTACAGCCAGGTGCGCCCTTTTGCACCCACAGGAGAGGGTTGGACAGATTATGGGGACCCTCCCAGGGGAGGGTCTGGACAGTGGGGAGGTTACTCCTATGTCCTTTGTCTAGTTTCGCCCCAGAACAGGAGCCAACGGCTCCCAGGACTGGTTTGAACTGGACTATGCACAGGGACACCAAATGTGCCCCTCACGCACCCACCCAGGCCTAATACACTAAATCCTGTCTGGGAGGTGGTCACACCTCCCTGTGACAGGATGCCTATTGCTCTGCCTTCCCCTGCTTGAGCTTCGCTCAGCAGCAGGAGGGCAGAAATGTGTCTCTGGTTGGCAGCAACCATTTTGGGCTGCCCGGGACTAGAAGGCTGGTACTGGGAACACCAGGGACCTCACAAAGCTTGCTTCTGAGGGGTGGAATCATACCTCCCACACCAGTTACAGGTGTGGGGGTATGATTCCACAATGTTTGACACCAAACACAATGGGGTTACTTTCAACTGTTTTAGAGATGGTCATCACACGGTCGCATAATGCCACTCTATATGTCGTAAATGGCTGCAGCACTAACAACCCGGGAGAATGGACTCCGTAGGCTGCAGGGGTATCCTGCTCATGCAGTGGCACCCTTAGGACCAAGCACCCTGCCTTCAGGATTGTTAAGGCCTGCTATAGGGGTGACTTATAGGTTTTAAGTGTAGTGACCCTTAGATATAGTAAACCCATATCTTAAGTAAGTGGTGCATGCACCAACCTACACAGGCTGCAATGGCAGGCCTGTAGTTCCATTTTGCATTGCCTCTCATGGGTGGCATAATACATGCTTCAGCCCTTGGGAGGCCTCTGGGGTACCTATGCCCTGGGTACATGGGTACCATATACTAGGGACTGACAAGGGTACTCCAGTATCCAATCTGGAGTGTACCTAAGTACATGACATAACAGTTTAGGGAGAAAGCAGATAGACTGGGGTCCTGATTAGCAGGATCACAGTCAGACTAGTCAAAAACAGTCGAACATCAAGCAAAAAGTGGGGGTAACCATAAGAATCTGATCCTACTTTCCTACAATCATATATACAGTACATAATTGTAGTTGCAAACGTATGGCAAGTGCTTTCAAGAGGATGTATTACAGTCAAAGTGCTAAAAGAGCTGCACATCCCTATTTTTAGGTAAATAAGTAACAGCGATACAGTTATCAATAAACACATAACCATTAAAAAGACGAAAGAGAAAACTGGGCAGCGGTTTCCCAAATATCTCTAAGGTTTGCAGATCAGCCTCGACTGCATGGTGCCACTAGTGTGTGGTTATGTTGTTGGTTTCATAATTAACACGGCTGTCAGGAGGAATTCATAGTGAATAGTTAATAGAGGGTATTGTTCCATTACCCTACAACATTGGAAGTTCTATGGTTAACAACAGATGATCTGCCTTAAGTATGTCCTTTACCAAAAGGGACCAAGCTTTCAAACTCACTGTTCCAAACTGTTCTTCATTTTTGGATTTCACTATGGTTCAAAAACTTCTCTTGAATTGGCCCTGCCCCTTTCCAGAGGACACAATGACACACATGCTCTCTAAGCTTTGTACACTAAACTCACCATCCTGTTATGTTCAATTCCTTTAAAAGAGTCGCAAATGTGAGAATAGTAGTTCCATAGCTCAGATCATTCAATCATGTAGTGTACATTATGCTGCTCACACATCGCCGCAAATTCCACCAACATAGAATATCTACATTTTCCTAAACATCTGTAACTTTGTGGCGTTCATTGTCTGTAAAATAAAATACAATAACAGAACTAAGAACTTGAACACAGCTTCCTTTTAGGATATTTGCTTAAGGAAACTCCATGGCCATGTGTTGGTTTCCAGATAACGGATTGTGTAATTGGCTGAGGTAAGCAATAAAACTTTCTGAGCACATTTGATAAGCTGAGACTTGGCTTTTAGAACATTCTGGCCTCTGGTTTGTTTGGAGGGCGTCCTTTGTCCTGCTGAATGACCATCATATTATTTATTTGAATATTGTAATGCAACCCAGTGAGACATGACTCCATGACTGTTGTCAATATGTTTTAGAGAAGCACAATATTACTTACATCTTGGGCCCAATTCACAAAGGTAAACATAGACTTTTGGTCTAAACTTAGACTAAGGGGTCAATTCCGATTCAGGCCGGAAAACGTACCGACCGACTCGGTACCGGAATGTAGTCTGACCGACACGTACCGGCGCTGCCCGATCCGCGTAGTAAGATGCAATGCATGTGAATTACGACTGACTCGTACGGAACACAAGCCGAACGACCGAACCGCACGGAAACCAGCTATCCGGCCGGAAAATCTACGCGAATCGAACCGACCGACACGCACCAGGAATGAACCCGACAGAAACGTACCCGCGAACTCCGACCTGCGCAGTACGATGCAATGCGTGTAAAATCAGACCGAGTCGCACGGAGCTCAAGCCGTACAACCGACACGCATACAAAACAGGGAGCCGAAGCAACCGAATACTCCGCGACCGACGCGTACGCCGCACATGAAACCCAGCAGAAAGACAGCGTGAAAGACTCGAAGAAGCTCGCACGAGCCAACTGCAGCGTCCTACTCGGTTAGAAGAACGTCTCCTACAAGCCTAAAAACTACAAAGGAAAAAAAAAGGGCCAAACAAGCAATGACAAAGTTAATAAATACAGGGAAAAAAAACATGGAACAAAGACACACCCACAACTCCACCCATATAAATGCCACAAATCCCTACCATGATCCTTTGCAAATTCAACAGACCTGCCAGCACAGAACACCATCAGACAGCAACCACAGACACACTCACAACTCATCCATCACACAAGCCACACACCATTAGCACCTCCCAAATAGCACCCTCACATACACCCAGCAAAACTGACACTCACCCACCCTCACTTGCACACTCACACACACATCAATCCCCACCACCACCCATCACCATGCCCCCAAAGAAGAATCCAAAGTTCCTAGACAGTGAATTGGAAGTCCTGGTAGATGAAATCCTCAGGGTAGAGCCACAGTTGTTTGGTACATTGGTCCAACAGACCCCCATGTCGCAGAAAACCAAGATGTGGGAGAGGATCGTCGACAGGGTGAACGCACAATCACCATGTTTGCGCACAAAGGAAGACATCCAGAACAGGTGGTATGATGTGCGCAGGAGGGTCAAGGACCTACTCAAGAAGGATTACGCCTTGAGTCATCGCACCAGCAGTGGCCCTCCTGCCAAACCAGTATACCTCAGGTCCTGGGAGGAGAAGGTGCGGGCCATCCTACCACCAGAGAGCGTACATGGACTATCAAACATCCCAGAGCCTGGTGAGTACACAACCAATATACCCAATATTGTGTGACAATACACACACATCACTGTCAAGGGGATAGTGAAACCATGCACCGTTAGCAAAGCCACAGTAACCAAAAGAGAATCATGCCAAGATGTGTATGTTAGTCAGACAAACACAATGCCTGCCATCTCATAGTGATATGTAACTGTGTCATGACATGTACAAACCTAACAACAAATAGAGCAAGGCAGTGGCACAAATCTAACCAACAAACACTGTCAGACATTTTGCCACCACCTCACAGGGAAGCTCACTGAAAGGAAGGAATTGTGTGTATGCTGGTGAAGTGAGTGTAGCCAATAGCATGATGGGAGTTGTAGTCACAGATATTGGTCGGCCTCACAATTGGCCCATCAACACCACTCTGAACCATGCTCACATCACAGGGAGTGGAAAAGAACTGACAAGATGGCTGACACTGGGTACTGCTGTGGGGAGCACAAGGCCCTGCTGGGAACTGTGCACCAACCAACAGCAGGACCCCACTGCCTGACATCCTGAAAGCCAACTTGCACTCCCTGCAATGGAAGCACGTTCCATGGTGGGATATCTGGCTGGGTGGGAAGGAGGGCTGACAGCTCTGACCATAGTTACCAGCAGCTTTTCTCACACACCCCCTTAACACAAACTCCACACAACTCACCTGGGAGAATGCATTGCCTCACACTCTAATTAAATATCCCACAAAGAACTACCACACTGGGTTATGCTGTGTGAAGCACAGGGACACTTTTGGGACTTGTAGCCAAACAAACGCCAGGACAACACTGTCAGCCATCCTGTCAGCACAGGCACACTACCCCACAGGGAAGCAGAGTCAAAAGGAAGGAAGTATGGGCATGCTGGGAAGGGGGCTGTAGGCAATAGCATGATGGGAGTTGTAGTCACAGCTCAACATCCCCCACCCACATGGCCCAGCAAGCTCACACTGAAGCATGCACACCTCACAGGGAGTGAAAAGCCACTTCTAAGATGTCTGACAATGGTGCTCTGTTGTGGGGAGCACCAGGCCCTGCTGGGAACTGTGCATCAACCAACAGCAGGACACCACTGCCTGACATCCTGAAAGCCAACTTGCACTCCCTGCAATGGAAGCACGTTCCATGGTGGGATATCTGGCTGGGTGGGAAGGAGGACTGACAGCTCTGACCATAGTTACCAACAGCTTTTCTCACACACCCCCTTAACACAAACTCCACACAACTCACCTGGGAGAATGCATTGCCTCATACTCTAATTAAATATCCCGCAAAGAACTACCACACTGGGTTATGCTGTGTGAAGCACAGGGACACTTTTGGGACTTGTAGCCAAACAAATGCCAGGACAACACTGTCAGCCATCCTGTCAGCACAGGCACACTACCCCACAGGGAAGCAGAGTCAAAAGGAAGGAAGTACGGGCATGCTGGGAAGGGGGCTGTAGGCAATAGCATGATGGGAGTGGTAGTCACAGCTCAACATCCCCCACCCACATGGCCCAGCAAGCTCACACTGAAGCATGCACACCTCACAGGGAGTGAAAAGCCACTTCTAAGATGTCTGACAATGGTGCTCTGTTGTGGGGAGCACCAGGCCCTGCTGGGAACTGGGCACCAACCAACAGCAGGACACCACTGCCTGACATCCTGAAAGCCAACTTGCACTCCCTGCAATGGAAGCACGTTCCATGGTGGGATATCTGGCTGGGTGGGAAGGAGGACTGACAGCTCTGACCATAGTTACCAGCAGCTTTTCTCACACACCCCCTTAACACAAACTCCACACAACTCACCTGGGAGAATGCATTGCCTCACACTCTAATTAAATATCCCACAAAGAACTACCACACTGGGTTATGCTGTGTGAAGCACAGGGACACTTTTGGGACTTGTAGCCAAACAAACGCCAGGACAACACTGTCAGCCAACCTGTCAGCACAGGCACACTACCCCACAGGGAAGCAGAGTCAAAAGGAAGGAAGTATGGGCATGCTGGGAAGGGGGCTGTAGGCAATAGCATGATGGGAGTGGTAGTCACAGCTCAACATCCCCCACCCACATGGCCCGGCAAGCTCACACTGAAGCATGCACACCTCACAGGGAGTGAAAAGCCACTTCTAAGATGTCTGACAATGGTGCTCTGTTGTGGGGAGCACAAGGCCCTGCTGGGAACTGTGCATCAACCAACAGCAGGACACCACTGACTGACATCCTGAGAGTTAACCTGCACCCACTGCAATGGTGGCATGCTTCATGGTGGGATAACTGGGCTGGGGGGAGAAGGAGGTCCGGATGTCAACCAAATACCACCAATGCTGGCCATACACACACCTATTCTGCAAAAACACATTGCACACGTGGGACCAGTCACTCCCAAAGTAAAAGCCCTGGCAAGATGGCTGACACATGTGCATGAGAAATGATGTGCCTGCAATTCACACCCATGCACTGGCCAACCCAAACACGTACACACTCACAGCCATTGCAACTCTATGTTTACACACACTGTCAGGGGATGCAGTGTCCATGGGTGCCCCCTGGCCTGGCTGTGAAGGTGTGTCTTGCAGATGACAACTGTGGAGAATCAGACATACTACATAGCACAAAACACACAGGAAGTCACAGAGACATCATTGACAGGGGACACCTGACAGTGAATGCAATGGACACACCAATATACCGGACACTGTACCATGGTGTCAGTCACACAAGTTGCGGTTGTGAGCTGCATTCCACTCCCACATCGTTCGGCAACATATGCATCCTTCACACAACACACCACTCACTGTCATAGACACTGTAGACATAAGCACCAACCTGGACTGCATTTGAGGAGACATGCTACTCACAGCAGCAGAACTGCAACACACACCACTGGCCATCACTGTCATGAGAACGGAAAAGCCAGAGAGCTGCCGTGCCCAATCCTTATCACCATGGAGGACATTGACAAGATTAATCACGTTTGCACGTACAAAACTCAGCAACAACATCATTAGCTACGTTAACAACATCACTTGTATGAAATGAGACGTGAACTAGGAACCCAGACAACAACACAGATACTCCCAAGAGATCCCAGGCATACCGGACTGTGACCATGTTGTCCAGACACACCAATGTGACGCACAAAGACTGGCAAAAAAGGCAACCACACAAGGCCCAATCTTGTAAGATATCCTAAGTGGAATTGCACGTATGTCCCTGTTAAAGGACACATGTGGACAAGGATGACACACCTGTGTCAGGCACGTGATGGCCCTTGAGTAGCAATGGCCATGTACAGCCAATCAATACATGAGCTGGTCATGCACACACCTCAACATTCACATTGAAATGCTTCAGGTTGGCAGGACAATGTGCTACACCAATATCAACCTCTGGCTGTGACAACTTAGGACAATGCAATGTACAGGCCCGCATCCCAATGTACAGTTACAACTGGCATGTGTTTGAACCATTGATGCCTGTAGAAACATAACATACATTGTGTGTCTCTTCCAAACACAGGTGATGATGGGGACACAGCAGCAGATGATGAGGAGTCCCTGTCCCAGGCTCCGGTGGCCCCTGAGCTCTCTGGTGTGGAACAGCCTCTGCCCTCCTCGGATGGCGAAGACCTACCTGTCATCATGCAGCACCAGCAGGACCACCATCTGCACCCCCTGCACCCACTCCTCCAACATCTGCCAACACACAGACCACCCCCGCCGACACGGACAGACCAAGGACACTGAATGACAACAGCACCGGGACCCCGGCCCACCGGGAATCAATGGACAACAACCCCAGTACCAACCCCCAAGGGGGCCTAGGGTCACCTGTGCGTGCCACCGCAGGTCCCGCACGTGTGGCCAGGGTTGGTGGGAGGGGTGGTAGGCAGAGGTCGCTGTTTGCAGAGGGGTCTGGACTGCATGATGACCCACAACTGGTACGCATTGCTGATGCGTACCAGAATAGCACCGGAGAGGTCAGCCAGGTAGTGGGGATCCTCAAGGACATTCAACAGCAGCAGGCTGCCCATCATGCCCGCTTGGACTCCCACATGTCCCGTGTGGAGACACACATGTCTGGCATGGAGTCCAAGTGGGACACATTGGAAGAACTGACAGCGGTGCAGAGGGACATATTGACATGCCTCCGCCAGATTAGCACCAACATGTCCACACCTCCCTGTGTGCCCACAACATCTGGTGCCGCAACAACTGCAACCACCACAGGGAGGGAGGATGACTCTGGTGGAGAGTCCTCTGCACCGCAGCGGCCTGCACGTGAGGGTCCCCCCAGAAAGAAGAGGGGGCGTCCGAGGAAGGACAACTGAGAGGCAGATGGCCATGTACATCCCCCAGGAACCCAACACCTGTTCTGGAAATTCTCCTTTGTGTGCAAACTGTTCACCCTGTCGAATGCAACCCAACTCTCCCACATGACATGGGGAGTTTAAGTTGGACTAATGTATCAGATGACTGTGGACTTTACTCAGGACATTTCTGCTACCAACACTTCCAACTCATCTGTGAACTTTGGATTCCAATCCCAATGTACAGCACCCACCATCCTGTGCACTATCCTCACACATGTATGTAAATAAACTCACTAATACACCATACTTGCCTCTGTTGTGATTCCAACGTGGTTTTTGTCATGGAGATGATGATCTGCTAAATGACACTGTGCATGCTAACTGCTACAGCAAGTTCAACACTGTCATGTGAGTCATGGCGACATGACACATATGAGGGAGACATACCACTAGGGCAACACAACACATACACACCAGGGCCATCTGACTCATCGCCTACACTGATGTTGCCAGGAAATACAGTGGAATGCACAGACACCACACCTATTCAGAGTCTGTGTTAACTAGCCCACTGGTGCAGTAAGCAAATGTCAGTCAGATGTGTGACCACAGACAACGCACATCCCAAAGTGAAGCACAAGTTTATTACACATTTGCAACATGTTGTTTCCACTACAGATGCAAGGTAATCCCACGTGGCAGTGGCCACACAGTCACCAAGTGTTGAAGAAATAAAGTCCAGGGGTGTGTGGCACATCACCTGTAGGGAAACGACTGCTTCCACCCTGGAAGTTGAATCATGGTGTCGGGGGATCCAAGTTGACCAAACAACTCTGAAAGTACCCTGTGAAGGACAGACATGACACACAGTTAAAAGCACTGAAGAACAGGACAGAACTGCAATACTCATGCCCAATACATGTCACAAGATACCTACACAAAACCAAGTTACCATGTCAACACTGTTGGGGAGTACAGACTACCTGTAAGGACACATCGCTGCACGCATCCAGTCAAGTAGCACATGGCCACACTCAAACAGCAACAGAGCACCACCAACACATATCATGCAAACTCAAATCATTGACATAACATCTCTGTATACTCACATTCAGCTGAAGAAGTTGTTGATGAGCTGTGTGCGGACATCACCCTCATCATCATCATCATCATCACTGGCATCGTGGCCCAGGCCAGGATCCTCCACAGGTGGCGGATGTTGGTCATCGTCATCCAGGATGAGAGGCAACTCCTTCCGCACTGCCAGGTTGTGTAGCATGCAGCAGACGATGAAAATCTTGCACACCTTTGCAGGGGCATATGGGAGGGCCCCTCCTGTCTTGTCCAGGCAGCGAAAGCGGCTCTTCAGGAGACCAAATGTCCGCTCGATCACTCTCCTGGTCCGACCATGTGCCTCATTGTAGCGCATCTGGGCTGGTGTCACAGGGTTCCTGAGGGGTGTCAGCAACCACGGCATGTTGGGGTATCCGGAGTCACCTACATACAGACAATTGCACATTAGCTGAGTTGGAAAAGAGGGTGGAATACAACATTGCAGAACACACACAATGGTACAAAGTCAGTACACACCGACAAGCCAGGCACGCTGGTTCTGCATCTGTGACAACATCCTCGGGATGCGACTACTCCTCATTACGTAGGCATCGTGTGCAGAACCGGGGAAACGTGCACACACATGTGAGATGCTCATATCTGCAAGACATACCACCAGAGCATTGATAGAATGGTAATGTTTCCTGTTCCTGTATGCCTGCTCATGTGCCTGTGGTGGTACCAAAGCCACATGTGTCCCATCAATGGAGCCGATGACATGTGGCATCCTCCCCAGGGCATAGAAGTCACTCTTGACGTCAGTGAGTTGTTGACGTTTAGGGAAATAGATATACTGGTTCAAGTATCTCAACATCGCCTCCAAAACATCGCGTAGCACACGGCAGAACATGGTCTGTGACATCCCACCAGCAGACGCCACAGTGTGTTGAAAGGTACCGGTGGCAAAGAAGTGTAGGGCTGCCATCACCTTCACCTTGGGGGTCAGCGCTGTAGGGTATGGCCGGCCAGGTTGCAAATGTGGGGCCAACCGCCCCGCCAATTCCTCAATCAGCGGCCTGTTGAAGCGGTACCGTCGGATGCAGTCACGTTCAACCATGGTTGCAAGGTCAGGGAATGGTCTATGGACAGCTGGTGCCCTGGAGTACATAGGTGAACAAAGAAAGATTGTCAGTCACCCCACATATGTGGCATTGACCATACTCAATATCACATGATACATCATTACGAGACACAAGTACTTGATGTGTGTGCCGTTCTGTATGGACATATATGGCACCTACATGGCCATCATCTAACATCTCAGTTCAACATGTGTTGACAACAAGTTCCAGGTTGTGCTATGTGAAATCATTAGGCTGTGTCACAGTACCCATGTACTGCTGTCACGTTCCAAACACACACCACAGTGACAAGTGAGGACAGATGTGCCCCAGGCATCACAGCTCTTTGACAGGTAGATTCCCAGGGACCCTGTATTGCCACATGGACACTGGCATGACATGGCGTATCATGTACACGTCAGCAAAACAACCATGACTCCCACAGGTAGTGGCCCCTGTTGCCTCTGCAGGACAGACATGGACGTCTGTGACACACACACGCACAACATCAAAGTCGATGCACAAACAACGTGGATGTGGAGACTGTCTCCCATTGTGCACATGGAATCAGAGACATCTGAAACACAACATGCACACAGACTGTGGAGGGCCATCACAATTGTGTCAATGGGTCACCCTGTGATGTACATACCATCCCACATGGGACTCAGGGTGTGTGTGACATAACATACACATACACAAACTGGAAATGTGACCATGCCACATGCTCTGAACTCAACAGTTGCACATCACAGTGGTCATGTGCACAACACACAAAGGATTCTGTCCCCATGAACACGTGCACAGCCTGGGAGTGGCTGCCCCCAAGTGCCACCCAACAAACCACATGTTGACCCCCATACACACACAGGTAATGCAGCCTTACATGCCTTAGGATACAGTGTGGACAGGCTGTGGTGTTGTAGGTGTGCCCCTGAGTCCCTGGCAAGTAATTGTGGCTGGCATACGTTCACCAGTGACAACCATGGTGACATATGCGAGTGACTTGTACAGGGACGCGTCGTACAGCAATGGACCGATCCGTGCGCATGCATTGGCCATTGCATATGATGTGGACGGATGCGTGTTGTGTTTCGAAATACGCGTCGTACAGCAATGGACCGATCCATGCGCACGCATTGGCCATTGCATATGATGTGGACGGATGCGTGTTGTGTTTCGAAATACGCGTCGTACAGCAATGGACCGATCCGTGCGCACGCATTGGCCATTGCATATGATGTGGACGGATGTGTGTTGTGTTTCGAAATACGCGTCGTACAGCAATGGACCGATCCGTGCGCACGCATTGACCATTGCATATGATGTGGACGGATGCGTGTTGTGTTTCGAAATACGCGTCGTACAGCAATGGACCGATCCGTGCGCACGCATTGGCCATTGCATTTGACGTTGACGGATGTGTGTTGTGTTACGAAATACGCGTCGTACAGCAATGGACCGATCCGTGCGCACGCATTGGCTATGGACTGACATGGTAACGGACGCGTATTCGAAGCTTGTACGAGTCGGATGCAGTGAATTCAGTTGGCCACCCACAACAATGTTGCAAATTCATGGGTGTCAACAAGTTGAAATTTTGAAGGATGCTGTAGGCGTGTATAAGTGGTGCAATTCCATGGATTGGCCAGATTCAGAAGATGCAAACGACTTGGACCTATCACTTTGGACTCATGGGACAGTATCTGCCTCTGCAGCACACATATAATGCTGGCTGTTCCCCTGAGAACTCACTTGCCTGCACTACATGCTCCAGGACGACATCTGCCACTACCACTGTTGCTGTCTCTGCATCCTCTGGCTACTGCAATGGCACGTACTGTGGATAGAGCCCCAGCCTTCAGCACTGAGGAGAACCAGGCCCTGCTGGACAGCCTCCTTCCACAGTACAGCAAGCTGTATGGGAAACCAGGGGAGCAGGTGAGTGTGCTGTCCACTGCCTTACTAATTGTGCATGTTGTCTGACTAGCAGTACTCACAGTGAGTACACCAGTGGCTAGCATGCTCACTGAGTAGTTGTCAACCCCCAAAGTGTGTAGTTACATGCACTGAACAGGTATAGTGCAGTAACAGTGCATTCCAACAAGGTTTTAATTCCCAGGCAATGATACCATTTAGTAACTGCTGGACAACTGTTCATAGCCACAGTTGCACTACCTGTGTACATCATATGCCCCTGTGATTGAGACATGTATATCCAATTGTGTGATGCACGGATATGTTGCATGTGTAGTAATGGCCTTTTCACTTTGTCATCCTCACAGGTTGATGCCCACCAGAAGCAGGAGATCTGGCTGACCATCGCCCGGGCAGTACGATCTGTGGGGGTCTACAGGCGCCGGATCCGCAACTGCCAGAAGAGGTGGCAGGACCTTCGTGGCTGGACCTGGAGGATCGCAAGGGTCCAGCTGAAGCTGTCGCCTCCTCGCAGGAGGGGTGGTCACCGGACCCTGACCCCCCACATGCTCCAGATTCTGGCGGTGGTCTTCCCTGACCTGGATGGGCAGCTGAAGGCCAGACAGTAGCAATGAGGGGGTAAGTGCTAGCCTTTTCGGGGTACTATGACTAACATGCTCTATGCACTCCTTTAGCCTGGTTACACTTCCACAGTACGACTGTCTTGTCGTCCTGGACTCATGTCCCTCACTTGTGTCATGCCCCCTCCACATCTGATACACAGGTGTGGCCTTACAGTCTGTGACTTAGGTCACTTGGGTACTGTGTACTTGCAGTTACCTGTGGTTCAAGTTGGGGACAGCATCAGTTACAGGAACTTTGTTGTGGGATGCATGGGTGGTACAATTGCTCACACAATGCCTGTGATCTGACATGTACTCTGGGTATGGCTTTAATATGTGTTCCAATTGCTGCTCTGACTCACCACATGTCTGGGGTATGTGCCACACACCCATGCTGCAGCAGAGACCAAGGTAGGAGCCTCAGAAGTATGTCCATCATGTGTGTGACACATGCATAGCCACCTGCCTACTGTTCAGGGTAATACCATGTTGCACATGGACCAGGACTGTAATGCCTACTCCGGACATCGAAGGCACTCTGTTCTCCCACTCCTGTGTGTCAGCATACATATTGGGCATTGTGAAGAGTGCACTCAGGTGTCTGCCTCTGTGTCACCGTGGTGTGGCCTTGCTTTTTGGACTCCTGGAGTGTTTAACAGTTTGGGGTGGCCAGTCATCTGAGTTGTGACTATAGGATCTGCACATTGGTTAATGCATAGGTCTCTGATCCCTTGACTGTGCACAATGGTGTATGAAACATTGAGGTGCAGGCAGCTTTGGTTCATTCTCATCAGACGGTGAAGTGCTCATGTGTATGGATTTGTGTTTGCAGTCACTCAAATGTCTCATTTGAATGACGTGGGATCGTCTTAGTCCTCATGATGTGGGTGGCCAGGGGTGCACATGTACACCTGTCAGCTACAGGGCTTGCATTCCCAAAACTTCCATGATTGTGACACAGTGCAGACTGGTGTTGTGTGTATGCACTGCCCCTGTGATAGGAGACAGTTATGACTGACTTGCCAGACAGGCCTGTGCCATGACATTCAACTTGCAAAGGGTGATCCAGCAGTAGTGTGATATGTCCTGCATGCACACCATTGTCGCATTGACTATCAGGACATGAGGACATCATTGTGTCTGGTGATGGAAGCAAAACCCGCATATCGACAGAGACTCTGCCCATCACTGTTCCTGACACATGTACTGAGTCAGTGGCAGGAGATGGCATGTGTTTGGAGTGACACATTTCCATATGTTCTCTTGGATGTCCAACAACTGTGTATGTGGTGCATGTGTGCACATATGATTAGTGGCATCCAACAGGCACCAGACAGATGGGTGCATGGACAGGTAGGATATGAGTGGCATGAATGACTGTCAGGCAGACAATGGGCTTCTTCAAATCAGTGTCAGCACTTATTGCAATGTCTAGCAAATGATGGCAGGGCTTGCTCTGTGATGTGCTGTACTTACTGTGGTGTGTGTGGTCAGTACAGGTGACTAATGTTGCTCTGTTTATCCTGATTGTTTGCAGATACATCCACAGCCACAGGAGGAGACAGCTCCATGGACCAAGAGGAGCAGCAGAGCCAGACTGGGTCCACTGCAGAGGAGACCGAGGGACCCAGTGGCACGGAGGGTGAGGGGAGCCACACTGAGGAGACCTCAGCTACGACCACCTCGGCTGAGGAACACAGCGCTTCCAGTGAGGACTCCCTTGTGGAGGCGGGTGTCAGCAGACCACAGACAAACTCAAGCAAGTCTGTCCCCGCCACCACCACCATCTCCACCCTCCCATCTGCTCCCATCCCACATGTCCGTGGAGGCTCCCGTGTAGGGAGCATGTCTCCTTCGTGCCAGGCACCGCACCCCCTGCCTCTGTCTCCCCTGCTGCCCTGAGTGTGGAGTCTGTGGACTTGCTGAAACAGATCCATGTAGGGCAGACATCAATGCTGAGTGTCCTCCATGCACACACGGGTCTTTTGACACAACTGGTGTCATTCATGGAGGGCATCTCATCTGGCATGTCTGCCCCTCGGCGGACCAATCAGTCCATGGCCTCCTCACTGACGGCAGCAGTGTCCCTCCTGTAACAGTCCCTCACCCCTCCTACCTCTGCCCCATCCAAAATCCCCAACACCCTACCTGTCCCAAGCACACACACACCGGCACAGGCACACACCAGCACAGACACAAGCAGCACACAGACACACAAGTCAAAATCCAGACGCACATGCACGCACAGTCAGGGGACTGATACCGCACTCACAGGGGATGGGGCCCAGACACACACACACGCATCCACGAGCACTCCGCAGTCCTCAGATACCTCTCCCTCCTAAACCCCTTCCCTTGCCTCACCTGCAACCCCCCGCTCCCAGAAGCTCTTCCTCTGTGAGCTTGGCCTCTTCCCCACAGATACATCTGACCCAACGTACAGGTGGAAGAGGCCACCACGACACACAGAGGGTAGTGCCCCTCACACCCGGACACTCTCCCCCAGGCACAGGCAGACTGAGGACGCCATTAGGAAGTCCCCCCGGACCAGGAAGGGCAAGACACCACCACCACCACCACGCAGATCCACCACACAGACTCTCTCCTCCATCCCCCAGGCCACCACTCCACAGGTTCCCCCGCCACACCCTGCCCCAGGTTCCCCCACACACCGATACCGCATCCCCAAACTCCCCCCTACCACTTGCTCTTCCACCCCCAACCCAGACGCTCAGCCTGTTTGTGCCACTGGTGTGGAGACCGGGTCCCCCCTCTGTCCTGCCCACCTCATCTGCCCCCCTTCCACTCCCTTGGAGTTATGCACTGCAGTGGAGTCCACAACCACCCCGTCTGACTTGGGCACTGCAGTGGGGACCCAGTCCACTCCATCTGACCGGCCCACTGCAGTGGTGCCGGCACCCACACCATCTGACTTGTGCCCTACAGTGGTGCCGGCCCCCACTGAGTTAGACACCTCCACTGCAGTTGCCGGTGACACTCCTGCACCCACCACCCCTTCACTGCCTCCTTCTGGCATCCCCTGATCCTGTCCCTGCGGTGCCTGGCCTGCCCCTTCTATGCCCCTCCGAGGGGGATGTCCCCTGTCCGTACCAGTGCAGGCAAGCAATGGGTGACAAGTTGTCACATGTCACCCTGTTCGGACTGTGAATGTGGACTGGCCATTGGCCTTATTTTCTTTTGGACTTCCAATTTTTCTTTCACATTGGCAGAATAAAGCCTCTTTTTGTTTACTAGTGGTTTTGCTTTTGATGTACATGATGTAGATGAGTATCATCATGCATTTGCTGTTGTAATAGTGTTCAGATCAGGTAAATGAAGTGTTGCTGTGATGGACTCCATGTGGTCCATGGGATATGTGTCCTAATCTAGTCTGGATCCATAGCATCCTTTGCTGCAGTCTGAGGGTGTAATGTTCAGCATTTGACACAGGGATGTACGTTTTGCATTTGTGAATTAACATCTGTGGCTTACACTCATGCACATCTGGTGGGCTTACCACTGTTCAATGTTTCTATTTCCCTGACTGTGTGCCCATCTCCACTGGACATGCAGTTTAGCACATCAATGTTGAAGGACTCATCTGTGTATGCAGTGCAACTTGCTTGACACGTGTTTTGGGTATATGCAGATGACTGAAGTGACACTCCCGTACCCAGGCTGATGTGAGCAGAGCCTTCAGTGTGTTGTAATTGTTGACTCACTGACCGAGTGTTCTGCTGACATGTTTGAGTCGTGCACAGACAAGGTTTGGCACAGCGGACCTTCCACAGGAGTGGAGTGCCCTCATGGCAGTGTGTAATCCCGTGACATTGCCTGGGCCCGTGTTGTATGTTGTGTAAGCATGTCTGTGTGTGTCCCCTTCCCTTTTCCTACACAGGCTGTGTCCCTACGGATGTTCCTGTTTGTGATGCTTGCTGAGTTGTCCTGTGTTCATCCAGCATCTTGGACCTGGTTTCTCCGGGATGTGGGTGCATGGCAAACTAATGTTCATCAGGTTGTCATCCCTAGTTGTCTTTGTTGTCAGGGCTGGGGATGTGGTCAAACGCAGATGGGACACAGTCAGGATTGCCCTTGGCACTTGTTGGTTACACAAGTCATGTAATTTACAGTTTGTGGTAGCTTTCAGTGATTGTGACACGTTGTGTGTGTGACTGCTGCCACTCCTCAGGGTCAGAGCTGCAATGTTGGAAGTTGTCTAAGTGTGTTCTTTGTGGGTCACCTTGGCTTCTTCATTGGTGTGTGACTGTGGCCGGGATCCCATTGATTGGGGTGGATTTCACGTCATGCCCATGTACCGCGTACTGTGCAGTGTGTCAGACATTCACGAGTCTTGTTGACTGGCCATGTGTGATGGGTTTCTGCACCTTAGTTCCCAACACCACCCCTGGGATTGTCACGGGTGCATGTGCAATGTCACCAGTCCATGTGAGCTTCACTGCTGCACATTGGTGGAGATCAAGGTGTGTGGTGTTGAGTGTCTGCAAATGTGAGTTGTTGCACGGCTAGTCCCCTACCTCCATATTGGCCTTGGCTGACAGGCCGTGCTGATTGATTTGTGCGTGTGTAGGTGTGATGGTAGTTTGTTGCCCAGGACACATGGCTGTGGTTCACAGTGTGAACGACATCTACCTTTGTCATCACAGTGGGATTATCATGCAGGCTAGTGTCACCACAATGTGGGGTCCCTGGGGGTAGTGCTGTGGTGGGTCTGTCTCTTGCTGTGTTAGTTGCTGTTCCTACAAGCTTGTGTGACGTGTAATTTGGGCTCCCTCTCATCTAACAATGCCTGATTGCCCACATAGGGGAATCCGATCCATGAGTTACTTTTGTATGGCACTGTATACACATCTGTGTAATTGGAATTCAGGCCTCCTCATGTGTTGTGTGGTTGCCTGGGGACACTGGCACACACCCCCATCACCTGTTGTGTTTGATATGCAGTGTGAGGCTGCCTGTTTGTGTTTGTGCATCTGCACCACTGCATTGGCATATCTTTAGTGTGCCATTGCCTGTATGTTCTTTGGAGGATTTCCCCTGCTGTCCCTGGCACTCCTAGGTCATCAGTCAGCACAATAATCATGGTTTGTATGTCCCATTGCTGCCATGGTATGGTATTTGTTCACCTCACATCTACAGTCTCCACAGGATATCTACATTTGTGTGTCCATTAGTGCAGATATGTGTGTCTGCATTATGATGGTAACTTCTGACATTGTGTAATTCATAAATGGAGACAATGTCAGTCCCCATGGGTGATGTTTGTCTGCACATGGCCAAAGGTATGTTTTATTTGCACTGCACTGTTTGCCTCACCCAATCTATGATGCAATGGGACACAACCACTACTTTGCCACTGATGTGTTTGTTGTTCTGTGACCAGGAATCATCCATGCTGTTTGGCAGTTGCAGCTTTTTCCATGACAACACTTACTTACCTTTTGGTCACTGTGATGATGGGGGTTTAGACCCCATTGCCACAATGTTCAAAATGTGCTTCAGCTATGGACCCCACACTTACCTTTTGGTCACTGTGATGATGGGGGTTTAGACCCCATTGCCACAATGTTCAAAATGTGCTTCAGCTATGGACCCCACACTTACCTTTTGGTCACTGTGATGATGGCGGTTTAGACCCCATTGCCACAATGTTCAAAATATGTGCTTCAGCTATGGACCCCACACTTACCTTTTGGTCACTGTGATGATGGGGTTTAGACCCCATTACCACAGTGGTCATGGTCTGCTTGCATTGTGAAGGCCACACACATTTTTGTGTGACACATGTGATAGGGGGTCACATTGTATATTCAATGTCATGTTCAGTGTTGTAGGCATTTGACACAGACTACACACTCTTGTCATGATGTTGGGGGGATGTCTTTTGCTGACATTCCTTATGTTGGAGTATGCTGGTTGTGTCATGCATTACCCGTCCTATGAGTGGGGATGGTAGTAGTGACAGGCATCCAGGCCCCCATGAGTAGGGGTGGTGGTAGTGCTAGGCAGCCATCCCCCCATGAGTAGGGGTGGTGGTAGTGGTAGGCATCCAGCCCCCCATGAGTAGGGGTGGTGGTAGTGGTAGGCATTCATCCCCCTATGAGTGGGGATGGTAGTAGTGACAGGCATCCAGGCCCCCATGAGTAGGGTAGTGGTAGTGGTAGGCATCCATCCCCCTATGAGTGGGGATGGTAGTAGTGACAGGCATCCAGCCCCCATGAGTAGGGGTGGTGGTAGTGCTAGGCATCCAGGCCCCCATGAGTAGGGGTGGTGGTAGTGCTAGGCATCCATCCCCCTATGAGTGGGGATGGTAGTAGTGACAGGCATCCAGCCCCCCATGAGTAGGGGTGGTGGTAGTGCTAGGCATCCATCCCCCCATGAGTAGGGGTGGTGGTAGTGCTAGGCATCCAGGCCCCCATGAGTAGGGGTGGTGGTAGTGGTAGGCATCCAGCCCCCATGAGTAGGGGTGGTGGTAGTGGTAGGCATCCATCCCCCTATGAGTGGGGATGGTAGTAGTGACAGGCATCCAGGCCCCCAAGAGTAGGGGTAGTGGTAGTGGTAGGCATCCATCCCCCTATGAGTGGGGATGGTAGTAGTGACAGGAATCCAGCCCCCCATGAGTAGGGGTGGTGGTAGTGGTAGCCATCAGGCCCCTATGGGTGTGTATGGCATTGGTGATAGCCATCCCGCGCCTATGGTTCGGCTGTTGCTAGTGTACGTCATTTCTGCATCCCTATGTGTGTGACATATGTCGGGTACATGTCGTTTGTTTGTGTAGTGGGTGTCTGACTTACCGTCTGCGCCGTACGCGTCCGTACCGGTTCCGGTAATAGATGTACAGTATTGGTAGGACCTGCGCGATGGGATTCATGGTTGGTTCGTCTCGTTCGGGTTTATCGTGGCTTCGACTCGTACTCGTAGCTGGCTTGTTCGTCTCGTAGCCGTGGATCGTCTTGTGGCGTGAATTGGAGCTTATGTGCAGCTCTCCCGGATGCTCTGACGTGCCGGACGTAGCGACCAGTTCGGCGCGTACGGAGTGCGCATCGTACTAATCCGGCCGGAAGGTGCTGTGTATTTACTTCCGTGCGACTCGAATCGGTGTTTACGGATCCGGCTCGGTTGGGGAACTGGAGCTGGAATGGGTACGTACGGCTCGGTCGGAATCTGAGCAGTAATGCGCATCGTACTTGCTCGTTCGGACGACTGTTCGAATCGGTCGGGAAACCTGCGTTCGGCTCGTATTTTTTCCGGACGAATTGTATTCGGTGCGCTTCCGGCCGAGATCGGAATCGACCCCTAAATGTCTAAGTTTTTTACTTTGGGAATACACAAAGGGCATTTACGAGCACTATCAATCAATCAATCAATCAGGGGAATTGTAAGCGTGCTACTCACCCCTGAGGGACTCAAGTCGCTGGGGGGTGGAGGGGGGGGGGGTAAGCAGCTCTGTTCAGTCAAAAAACCAGGTCTTGAGCGTCTTCCTGAAGATGTTCAGGGAGGGGGCGCGTCTGATGTCGATCAGGAGCTTGTTCCAGGTCTTGGCTGGGATGTAGGAGAAGGTTCTTTCACCTGTTCTGGCTCTGCGGATGCGCGGGGTTTCGGCGAGGGCGAGGTCGGCGGATCGGAGGTTTCTCTTGGGTACGTGGAAGGAGATTCTCTTGTTGAGGTATTGGGGTCCGGTGTTGTGGAGGCATTTGTAGGCGCGGCTGAGTATCTTGAAAGTGACTCTCTTCTCAACGGGGAGCCAGTGGAGGTTCCGTAGGTGTTGGGTGGTGTGTTCGTGTTGAGGAATGCCGAGGACGAGTCTGGCTGCAGTGTTCTGTATGGTCTGGAGCTTGCGGAGCAGAGACTTGTTGATCCCGGCATAGAGGGCGTTTCCGTAGTCCAGTCTGCTGGTTATGAGTGCGTGGGTGACGGCCTTCCTTGATTCAGGGGGGATCCATTTGAAGGTCTTTCGGAGGATTCAGAGGGTGTTGAAACAGCTGGAGCCGACGGCGTTGACCTGTCGGGTCATGGAGAGGGAGGAGTCGAGTACGATGCCGAGGTTTCGGGCGTGGTTCATGGGGGTGGGGTGGCTGCCAAGGGCGGTGGGCCACCAGGTGTTGTCCCATGTCGAGGGGGAGGGTCCGAGGACGAGGACTTCTGTCTTCTCCGAGTTGAGCTTCAGGCAGTTTCTGCTCATCCAGGATGCAACGTCCTTCATTCCTTCCTGAATTTTGAGTCTGGTGGTGATTGGGTCCTTGGTGAGGGAGAGGATGAGCTGGGTGTCATCGGCGTAGGATACTATGCTGAGTCCGTGCTGTCTGACGATGGCGGCGAGGGGGGCCATGTAGATGTTGAAGAGCGTGGGGCTCAGCGATGATCCTTGGGGCACTCCACAGTTGATTTCCGTGGGTTCGGAGAGGAAAGGTGGCAGTCTGATTCTTTGGGTTCTGCCGGTGAGGAACAAGCGGATCCAGTCGAGGGCGGTTCCTTGTATGCCGGCGTCGTGGAGTCTGGCGGTGAGTGTGCGGTGGGAGACGGTGACGAACGTTACAGAGAGGTCGAGTAGGATCAGAGCCGCGGTGTGTCCTTGGTCGAGGAGGGTGCGGATGTCGTCTGTGGCGGCGAGTAGATCGGTTTCGGTGCTGTGGTTGTTGCGGAATCCGGATTGGGAGGGGTCGAGGATGGAGTTTTCTTCGATGAATTTGGTTAGTTGTGCATTGACGGTCTTCTCGGTGACTTTGGCCGCGAAGGGAAGGAGGGAGATGGGTCGGTAGTTCTTGAGGTCGGTGGGGTCTGCTGAGGGCTTCCTGAGCAGGGGTCTGACTTCTGCGCGTTTCCAGTCGTCGGGAAAGATGCCGGTCTTGAAGGTGGTGTTGATGGTGCGTCGTAGTTCGGGAGCGATGATGGTGACTATGTTTATGTCCTCACTCAGGGTGGAGATCTGACCCGAGTACAGACATAAAGATAGTGCTTGTAAAGGCTCTTTGTAAATTCCCAAAGTCGTAAACTTAGACGTTTGGTCTAAACTTAGACCAAACGTCTTAAGTTTGCCACTTTGGGAATTCACAAAGGGCATTTATGAGTACTATCTTTATGTACAAACTTGGGCGGATCTCCGCCCCGAAGGCCCGATTCACAAAGGTAAACTTAGAAGTTTGGTCTAAACTTAGACCAAACGTCTAAGTTTACGACTTTGGGAATTCACAAAGGGCATTTACGAGTACTATCTTTATGTGACACTGGGTGGGGGGCTCGGGGGGCGTAGATCAGGCGTGAGTTTGGATATAAAGGTAGTACTTTTAAATGCCCTTTGTGAATTTCCAAAGGCGTAAACTTAGATGTTTGGTCTAAGTTTAAACCAAACGCCAAAGTTTACCTTTGTGAATCGGGCCACTTGCCTTAAAATGCAGATTCCTAGCTAAAAGTAAAGACCAGTCCTCATTGTGTTGAAGCAGTTATTTTCTAACCTCAGTCTCTATTTCCAATGTCAATTGAAATAATGCATGTGAACCTACCCTTTGTTTCTATCAGTACATGCTTGGTCTCTCTTTTAATTCCAATGCAATTGATTTGGTGCAACCTGAGAATATATGGGATTTCATTAATTGTGAATCTCTGACTATTCCTGGGAGCAACTTTACAGCATAGAATCTACTCACAGCCAGAAAAGTGGGCTTTAAAGTTCCAGTCAAGGCACTTAAGGACATAGCATAGTCAAGACTAGTGGGTTTTCATTCGTAGTTTCTGTTCTACAAAACAGTTTCTCGTTGAACATTTAGCTATCGAAAGGGTGGAAGTATTTTAATAAAACCAGGGCTTAACATTTAGTCAGAAAAATCAACAGTTCGCCTCAAGCCCTTCACAAAAATAGGGAACTCGAAAAAACGGCAGTTCACCACAAACCCTTCACAAAAATCGGGAAGAACAGCGTGACGCAGCCGTATACGCCGGTAGTCAGGTGTTTTTCTACCCGCCCCTGCATAAACCGCACGACAGTTCCTGTTTCGAATGCAACGGCCGCAGAGCCGGAAGCCTGTTTCCGTTTAATCCGCTGTTCATTGAGCCCTAAGGCGCGGTGTCCTAACCCCTCGGGAAACCCGCTTTACAAAGGATGTTTGATGTCTTTGCTTCTTCTGTTGCCAACCAACGGTTGCTAAATAACTCATTTGAATGCACTATTTTACCATACATATAATAAACCTTCATCGTCACGTCTACCCCCTTAATCACTTCAAACAAACACTCTACACTGTATCTCTTTGAACGTAATTCATTTCTGCAAAACAGCATCTGGTTGCGAGTATGGACCAACCAGAGGGCGGGGGCACTAATGAGGGAGGGAGGCGAATATTCTTCCTTTTTCGGTGGTCTTCCCATTCTGAAGTGTCCATTGGACAGGCAGGTCTCACCTGGATTATTCACAGAGCGAAACTGCATCTGCCTAATTTCCAGGAAACCAATCACTTTGAAGAGATGGCGCCATTTTAATGAAAAGCACATATCCGTGTTATCGTATCAACAAAACGTTTCCAATTAGTTTATCATGCATATGCCATGATTAAAACAGATATTGCAGTGTTTTACAACTCTGATAACGCTTTAAGTAATTTTATTTTCTTCATCAAAGAAATGTATGAATTTCTTTAATATAGCACGTATGTTGAAGTTGGACCTGAAAAGCGTGTTCTCAGTGCTAACAAGCATTGGAAAAAACAATGGGATTTTCTTTTGAGACCTGTTGGCTGTGGCAGTTGGTTTTTAGCCAGGCTGTTCAGCATGCGTTCCCGATGCTGCGCAGCATGACTAAAGAAGAAAAAACAAGCCAATTATGCAACGAGCCACATCATTTTCTAGCACACACCATGCCCGTGCCTATAAAATGATGTGAGCACTTTTTTTTCTTTTTATGTTCCCAGTCCGAGTTGTATCTGCAAATAAAAAGGGAGAAAGTGTTGTTTTGAAGCGGTGGCAATAGATCTGACTTTGGCAAGATGATGTGATGGTAATTTTGGTTTATTGTTTTACTACAAGCATAACACTCAAAAATAGAAAGGAAATAAATATTCCAGCACCTAACCATGACCCCTAAAATCTTGCAATCAACTGTAAAAATCTTACATTTAAGAAACATTAATCGTTTGTTTTACTAGGTATGTTGTTTAAAAAACAAGCCTTTCAATAAGGCCTTACATTTTATTATTATTTTTATTTATGAAGGAGACAATAATAAATAAGCACCTAACCAAACAGCCAAAACGGCACTGAAACACTTTTAAACATCATCTTTATATAGGAGTCTAGGCAAAATGAATAGCCGGTTTTCAAAGTTAACAGAAAAATAAATAAAATAACAAAGTATATGCTGCAACTGAAGGGAGAGCAGCTGTTTTAGATAGATATGAACAATATGCACAGGCTTTGCGCAGAAACTCAAAGTGAAGGGAGCCAATGGATAAAGTGGCCTGACCCATTGTGCCATGCTGTATGCTGTAGTGGGTGAATGCAAAATGTAAATGACCGGTTATCAACCCAATGGCCAAAAGTCCTTCTGTACATGTGTATGTTATGCATGCTTTTTGGAAAAAGCAATAGTCTTGCGAGAAATGTAAAGCTGTCTCAAAGGCCAGACCTAAAAAACTATAAGTTCTAAAGGTAAGCTGCCTCCTAATAAACTGTACACACATCCTATGCATCATTTTATTCTTTATAAAATAAAAAACAATCAAATGTATCACTTCACCTGAGTAAGATTGTCAGTACAATGTCTTCCTTACAGCATGCGAGAAATTTGATGATCTTGCATGAGCGGAATCTGTTAAGATAGATGGTTCCTTCACAAAAACGTTTATATAGAAAAGTTCAGTTTAGGTGCGTAAAAAGTGGGATTTGCGAGTGTAAATTAATTTTTATTTCCAGGAATTCAATTTGCAGCTGCAGACATTGACATTCCATGGGCTAGTTTCGTCAGGATTGAAGTTATCAGATGTGTTCCGAGTGGAGGTTAGGGATGGAGACCTACAAAGTCAAACCCTTTTTGTGCACATACTCCTCCTGGCAAAAAGGATGGTGTACGAGGGAAAAGCATTTAAACACCCATAAAATCCCACATGGTCTTTGGGAATGTAGGGAAAGTGATTTATCAACAAGGCAAATATATTTTCCTACCTAGAAAAAAGAATAGGGTGGATTGCAGCTAAAAAAGCACGGTATAAAAGCACATTTTCTACTAACAGAAAACCTGCCTATTCAGGGTTGGTCATATGGATGGGAACCTACAATTTTGATAGATTTTCATGTGTGGGTCTGGAAGTTATTTTTATTAAATTCGTAGACGAAAGTCGAAAAATCATGCACATTTTCCTTTTTAAATATGGCTGCAGACAGCTCTAGCTTTCTACCAGAGCTCAACAAAAACACATGCAGATGGACGTTGGGATAGCCCCCTTCAGCCATTAATTTGTGTGGGCCAGTCTCCAAAAGCCATTACTTGAAAAAAGTGTTCACATTTTGGATGAGACCAGAGGATTATTTCACACTTGGTATCGGCTATTAGGTGTGTGAGCCCACCTAACTTAAGTGTGCTTACCATTGCAATGAATGGATGGTGAAGAAAAGGGAAAGGTATAGGTTTGTGCTCCTTAAAGCGCCTTCTCTCTCTTCTTGTTGTGGCCCTAAGAATTATATTGTCCCTAAATGTGATTTTGCATTTAAATGTTTTTTTCTCTTAGATGTGATTTATTCTCCTAAATGTGTTTCCACACTCCTGCTAATGTTGCACTAAGTGTCACTTCACATCTTAATGTGACTTTATACTTACACGTTTTTGCTATTAAAAGTGATACCACAAAGCTGCTTACTTTGTACCAGCAATGATTTTACTCATAAAAGTAATTTTGCAACTAAAAGCAATTTACACCTAAATGAGATTTGTGCTGCACCCTGAACTCTCCAACTCTTGCCCCCAAGCGCTCTCCTCCCATGAACTTTTTTCCTAACCCATGTTACACTTTACTCACCACACCCACTCCTAAGGAGCCCAGTATTCATGCCAACATGCACACCAAGCTCAATGCTTTGAGGTATGCTTCTGAGCAAATTAACTCTAAAGCTCTCCAAAGCCAGAATACACTCTATTCACAGATGCAGACACTTTCTACTACCATAGTCTTCAGACCTAGATGTCATAAAGCATAGTAATCACTTGTTATAAACCCAGTGACCCATCTTCCACACATCACATCAAAGCTGCACTCCTGAATGTAGTATTCTGGTGTTATGATTCATGCCCTATGTTACCTTGTCCTAGCTACTCAGCCTGTGTGTGTGTGCTCTGTATGGAATGTTGGTGAATGGGCCATGAGTGGAATGTTTGGGTGACTGGATGAGTGATGACAGTTGGTGGATGGGGCGAACAGCTAGCAGGCTGCTCCTGGTGGGGCTGCCCTACAGCATTTATACACCTGCTAATGAGACTTTATGCTACCTGTTTACTTACCTGAATAAACCTACTTGGATTACATCATACCAGCGTGGATTAAGTTACTACATAAATTTTGGCGACGAGTTGGAGACGTCCTCACCCTCTACGGTTGGAAAAAGTAGCCTGAAGAGACTTCAAGATGCCTTCTACAACATATTGGGATGAAGATACAACAGGGAGAAGACAACAGGCACAGACAACAAGGACAAGACGCAACAAGTATGAGTCACCTGTGGCTACACAAGATGATCACTTGAAACATTTTATGTTACAAAGGGAACTAAGGAAATTGGTACAGCGCGCCGTGCAGCCCCATCAGTGTCCATTACAATGGACAGCCCCTACTCAAGCGTGCTGTACCCCATCTCAAGTGGCAACTACATCAAGTTCTGAGACTTCAAATACAATGAGCCACTTCTTTTACTTCATGGATGCTGTGCAGAGTGAGCCTTCAAGTACAGTGAGCCACTTTTTTTATTTCATGAATGCTGCGCAGTGTGTGACTTGCATGTACATTTTTTCACAAACAAGTCTTACAAACTTTACATGTGTGTGCCTTATTTCTGCCTGCGTTGGAGCAGTGTTCCCTACACACTGGGACTTGCACAGAGTCACGCATGGAGGTGCGCAAACAGATTTACATAGACGTTTCGATCGGATTAACAAGTTATTGGGTGTCTTTACACTAGCAGTGGCTGACAGAACGGTAACAAGTGTGAGGATGTGTTTGAGGCCACACAGCAGCAATGTCTTTCAAACCCTTCGGGACAAAGAGAGGTGAGACATTATGTGTCCTTTATTTTTGAACTTTACTGAGACCTCTTGTCTGTGGCATTTTCTACCGCATTGAAATTTGACCTGTTACTGGTCAAATGGTTGAGACATTGTGGGTGAGACATTTTCTGTTTTTTATTTTTGGTTGTTGTTTGAGCCATCCAGATCACAGTGGCAGTTAAACAGCTCTTGCACAGATTTAAAAACGGAGACGCGAGTCACAGTCAGCGCGCACCCACTCAGCGCGAGCACTTTTAAAGAAGATGTTACGTTTAAGTTAAGCGTGCGCAACTTTACCTCCTTAGTATAAGGTCCTTCTGTGACGTTGTTATCCATTCTGCCTTCTGACATTGTGTATTCTTAGCAGCATTGGGCTGCTGAAGGACGCTCTGCAGCACAAACGCGCTGGGAGCCTTCCGGCGCGGCGTCTCCTGCGTGCCGCCATTTTGTGTTTGGCACCTCTACTCATGCATCGGAGGCTTGTTGCGTTCTATTGTATCCAGCACGTTGGATCTCTTTCTGCCAACCACGTTTTGTCATTAAAGTTAATAATAAAGTTAATTCAAAGTTGAAGTTCAGCGGGAACGTCGCACTGTGAAGATCGGCTGCGGATGGTTTGGTGTGCACCTTGAAGTTACAGGTACTCTTTCTCATCTTCATCACTGGTGCATGTGCATGACTAAAAACAGTGTACAGTCGTGGGTGCTCAATTTCTTATTGGACTTACACTTTAAAGGAACGTATTTACAGGAGCACATAGCACCCGATCGTTTTGGTTAAGCTGCAGTAGCGTTTATGGTGACAGTGGACATTTTTCACAAACAGCTATGTTACCACAGTGTATGGCATTTTGACTAGGACTGCAACATGCATTTTACATGTGATGGAATCAACCTTTTGTGGATGTCGCCATAGTGGATTTTCTCGGGTGAGAGGTCGCTCACCGGTGTGGGATATAGTTTAATGTTGTACTATAATTAGAGTTGTTGTTGGTGTTCGTGATCACATTGTTTACACTAGTCTTTATGTGGTTGCTCCATGTGTTTCTGTGGGTTGCAGTCACTGTTGTTTCCCTTGCTGTGGGATAGGAATGGGTTTAAGTCCCATACCCTCACTTTTTCAACTTACCGTATCCCTTACTGTGGGATGGGAATGGGTTTCAGTCCCTTATCCTTTTGTTTACATTTAACGCGTCATAAAGTATGCACTTTATGTTCTGTTTTTGGTTGCAAGGGTTCCATACCTTGTGTGCATAAGCCACCATGTGCCGCACGTTCAATTTGGTGCAAGGGTTCTACACCTTGTGTGCGTAAGCCACCATGTGCCGCACGATCAATTTGGTTGCAGGGTTTGTTCCTGTGTACGTACGACACCATGTGCCGCACGTTTGTTTTTGTTTTGCAGGGTTTTGTCCTTGTTTGCCTCCCTACATGGTGAGCATATACGTAACGTTGTTGTCCCTTGTTTAAGTTGGGGGCAGGATATTGGGTTTTAGTCCCTTTGGTCCACATGACTTTACATTTTGATGTTCATGGATATTGGGTTTTAGTCCCTTTGGTCCACATGACTTTACATTTTGATGTTCATTTTTCCTTATTAGAGGAGGGGGATGGGTATTCTTTATCCCTCTTTCCCTTCTTGTCTCTAGTTCCTTTCCCTCTCGAGATGCGGTATTTCCGTCATCCCTGGGTCTGGGCTTTTGACTCTTATTTTAATAGTTAATTTCCACTTTGTGATGCGGGCAGTGTTTCCTTCATCTTTGGGTTGTGGACTGTTTATGTTTGCTGTACTTTCATGTTTATAGTTTTTCTTTCATGCTCATAGTTTTAATGTTTTGCTTTTGTTATTCTTCTGTTCAATAGGGAAGAGATATGTAGTATTCTGGTGTTATGATCCATGCCCTATGTTACCTTGTCCTAGCTGCTCAGCCTGTGTGTGTGTGCTCTGTATGGAATGTTGGTGAATGGGCCATGAGTGGAATGTTTGGGTGACTGGATGAGTGATGACAGTTGGTGGATGGGGCTGAGCAGCTAGCAGGCTGCTCCTGGTGGGGCTGCCCTACAGCACTTATACACCTGCTGATGAGACTTTATACTACCTGTTTACTTACCTGAATAAACCTACTTGGATTACATCATACCAGCGTGGATTAAGTTACTACACTGAACAGTAGGTATGCAGTCTATAATGCAATGTCCTCTCTACCTTCATCTGCAATTGTAGCATTGATGCTATTACACTCACAGAAATCTGGTTATTTTCAACCTCAATAGCACTGGGATTCAACATTCTCCTTCTCGATAGTTTGCCGTTATTCAGAAGGAGTCTCATAAATGCAAACTGATTAACTCAATATACTCCTCCTCATTCCAGTGCCTCACTGTGGTGGTTACAAACACGACACCTAAACAGCTGATGTTGAACATTTGATGCTGTCAACCTCCAAACAAAAAGGTTGATATATAACCTTATGTGTTACAACAAGGTGGATGATACAAAAAACATCCTTAAAATGGATACCCAAAAGACCTCTACAAGTAAAGACCTGACAACAGTCTCCACGCCACAGACGCTTGGATGATGAGTAGCCAGTGGCGGCTCCTCCATAGGGGCGTGGGGGCGTCGCCCCACTGCTTTCTCGCAGTGCGAGAAGCAGAAACATAAAATGGTAAAACTACCATTTTATGTTTCTGCTTCTCGCACTGCGAGAAAGCAGAAGTGCCTGGTTGGGGGCGGGCGGGTGTGCGGTCCTGCTCGAGGGCAGGGGGGGAGTGGCTTGCCCACTGTTGTGGGTACTGACTGTTTGGTCGGCTCCAGGGCCGATCAACCCAGTCATGCACACTCTCCCTTTTGCAGCAGCATACATAGAGAAAATGGCCCGGCTGGGGCGCTCTCCGCTGCGCCTCACCAATCACAATGCTGCCATTGCAGCGTTGTGATTGGCTTAGGCCGGGTAGGGGAGGGAGGCTGCCTGGTGGCTGCTTCCTGTTCCCAGGAGCGGAGGCAGCACGATACCCGGCGGTAAGGTACGTAACGTTTTAAAAAAAATAATATATTTTTGTTCCCACCCCCCCCCGCCCTCCCGGGTGCATGCCGGCCACGGCTGAAATCGGCAGCACATTGTGAACTGGAAACGTGATGCACTGCTTAGTGCATTATTCTATTGTGCATTTATTAGTTTGCAACACGGCGTGGGTCTGTAACAACAGTGCTTATTCTTTAGAAAACGAGCATAATGAGATGTGGAACAGTATAAAAAAAAAGGTGCAGCATGTTATACCACAAGCACGTTATTTACTGTGTATGGTATGTTCCTGAGGCCAGGAAGGCGCATTTAAACAACTGGAAGGGGACTAACGAATACTGGTGGAGTCTCTCACGTGACAGGCTTTACATTCAGATTGACAGAGACCGCTGCCCCTGACATGCCTTTAGGGTCACACACATCAGGCTTTATGCGGAGATTTCATACGAGTCAGTTCCTCCGAGGGGTAGGGAGCAGGGTTGTCGGCTGCAAGTGAGACAGAGACCAGCATATGACTTTGTCCCATCCCCACCGGCCTTTCAGAGGCATTGCCTGACATGTGGCAGACTCTGCCCGTCCGGCAGTGAGAGCTGGACCCCTGCCCACGGGCCGCCCAGCTGTGTGCAGGTTGAGTTCCTGACTGGTATTCATCCATGTTCTCCGATGCACACAAGTGCTTTTAGCCATCTCTGCGGCCGTACCTCGGTTGCAAGGCTAGCAGTTTCAACAGCAGCCTGTGTCTTGTGAAAAAAGGTGAAAAAGTGGGCGACGCTGGGTTGTTTGTGCCCGAGCATGGTGCTCCAGAGGAGTTCCCTTGTGCCGCTGGTACCTTGAATGCACCTTGTGCAAAGCGCAGGAGGGTTCACATTCCAAAGTCCCAACAACAAGAGAGCAACATGTGACTGCTCTGCAGGCTATTTGCAAAACAGAGCGCTCCCTTGAAGCTTGCCCCTACACGCGGCACACACTGCAGAGGCCCGGGCCGGAGGTGTATCGAGGCTTCACTCCCCTCTCACGGGCTAGAGCGGGTGGGTAGGGGGGAAAGCAGGCGCTGATGAGCAGTCTGAGAGGCAGGAGGCGGGTGGCACTGTGAGAATTTAGCACCGGTGTGAGGTGCGGGCACGGTCACTGTGAGAATCGTGGAAGAGGTGCGTTTTGTGTAGGTCACCCCGGTGCGCAATGCCACAGGCTGGCGGTGGTTGGTGGCTGAACCTGGCACTGTTACACATGTGATTTGAGGACCGGTGGCAGCCGAGAAGTTGGCACTGGTGGGCAGCGTGAGACGCAGATACCGAGGGCCTTATGTCCAGCTGACACTGGTGTTGTTGTGTCACACGGTGGCCTTGGTGGTACCTGGCAAGCAGTTAAGGAGGGATGTGGGGTGCATTGTAACTAGATTATGTGATGTGTGCTCCGAACATCTGGCTCTGGGAAGAGTCTGTGTCTTGTTGAAAATATTGATTAGGAACTAAGTTTGATTGACTTTGGGTGCTTTAAGACATTTGTTTTTCACTCTACTGCAGATTTGTTAGAAAGTGGGTGTATGTTTTCCGTAGGGCGGCATTATTGTTTGATGTCTGTGTGCATTCTTCTGTTGCCATGAAGTTTCATATAGTGTCTTGTGGATACTAAGTCAGTAATACTTTGTTCATTCTTTAGAGGCCTGAGGTGAGGTACATGCTTTCTTGTAAATGGTAGACCTAGGAATACGTAATGTCTCTCTGCAATGGCCACCAAGTTACTTTTCATTGTGCGGTGTGTTATTTGCAGTTTTTCTGCCTGGTCTGTTAGTTTATGGAGGAAAGATATTTTTTATTTAGACTCTTTATGAACCTAAAATGTTGTATATTTTATCATCCACATTGCAAAATTTAGCTGTGTGCTATTTAAAGGTGGCTTCTGAAATAAAAACAACCTGAAATTGGTGTTCCTGTTGTGTAAATAATTCAATCGTATTGCTTTATTAACCTTCCTGATTCCTCAAATTTGCTTGGAAATGCACTGTTTGTCCACTCTTTTTTTCAAACTTTTCTCGGGAGGAGAACCCCCACAAAGCCCCCGTAGGTTGTTCAGGCTCGCTCGCTACGCTCACTCGCCACAGTGCACTACGACAATAATGTTACGCCTCACCACTTTCAAATGTCACCAGCCGCCACTGTGAGTAGCCACTTAAAGTTTAACAACATAAAGACTGAGATCATGACCTGTGAACAATAGTACAAACACCAGCCTATGGGTATTTGACCTAAGGAATCAAGTGGTGGCTCCTCTGCTAAGGCGGAGGAGGATCGCCCCACTGTTCAAAAGGAAAAATAAAATGATAATAACGTATTGTTATTATCATTTTATTTTTCCTATTGCAGTTAGTGGCGGGCGGGGCAGGTCAGAGCCAGGGGAGGAGTGGTTAACACTCCCTAAGTGCACATGACTGTTTGGCCGGCCCTCTTGAGCTGGCCAAACAGTCTTGCGCACTTTGCATCTTCCCCACCAGGCTGCATTACGCAGCCTGGTGAGGAACATGCACAGGCTCCCTGTCCCCGTCTGAGCGCGCGAACCACAGCGCTCAGACCAATAACAACCTTGCATTGCAGCGTTGTGATTGGCTCAGGGGAGCCTGTGTGCCCGGGTCCTTCCAGCCACCAGCCAGGACTGGAGACAGGAAGACGAAGAGGACACGGAGGAAAGGCAGTGGCTGGCAGTTTCAGGTAAGTCTGTTTTTTCCCTTTTTTTTCATTGATGATCAGTAATTATCCTGACATTTGGATGGGATCCAATAACTAAAAGACTTCGGGGCATATTCTCAAGGACTTATTGCCGCTTTATCGGCACTTTAGCGCCGCAAAAGTGGCGATAGATTTTTCGCCCTATTCACAAGCTGGTGCAAACTGCCGATATCGCCAGTTTTCCAGCGATAGCTGCTGCAAAAAACATGGAGGAGAGTGACATCTAACGCTAATGATATGCAGAGTAGGCGTTCCGTGCAAAAACACACGAAAACACCACTTCGCGATATTCTCAACGACCAGCCAGATCGGCGAAGCGATCCAAAAACAGGCGATAAGGCGCGTTAGCAGCAGGGATTTAACACCTGCCTATTACTGGTGCTAAGCAGGACGACAACCTGCAGTAGAAAGGGAGCCCAGCCCAGAGCCACATCTGAAGACCAACAAATGCCATGGAGCCAATGATCATGCAGCTTGGAGACCCAAGAGGGCCACAACACTCACCGCCACCACCCCCAGGACCCCCACCCCGGACCACCCTCCCCTGACTACCACCTAGGCAGCGCAGAAGAAGACAGCGGACGTTCCTAAAATGCACCAGCCTCAGACACTCAAAGCCAGAGGATGCCATTGCCCACTACAGGCTCAAAAAAACAACCATCCTCCGCATCCTGACCCACATTGCCCACAGGCTGACAATAGCAACACAGCGGAGAACCAACATCCCTCCGCAGACAAAGCTGGTGGCTGTGCTGCACCTGTTGGCCTCTGGTACCTTCCAACCAACAACTGCCAGGGTCGGAGGAGTCTCACAGCCAGCCCTATCAAAGTTCCTCACAGCTGTCTTGGATGCATGTCCACAAAAGCAACGGTGGGCCCCTGTATCCGCACCACACACTAGTTCCAATTTGTAGTGTTCCTGCGCAACCAACCCCAATGCCAGCCGTTGCTTGATGCCTCTGTGATCCATATCCAAGATTGTAGTTACTGAAATGGGGGTGCGCCAGGTCATGAAGTCCAGTAGTCAACAGTAGTGTAAAAACAGTTCTTCATTACAAATACATAAATAAACAATACGAAAAGCTCAGCCAACGCGTTCCATTCCCAACGGGGAACTTCATCAGGGCAACGTGTGGATTCAATTAACTGCATATGCTGCGGGAACTCCCCAATACAATTCCATATTCCGAAAGTCAGTATTCAGAAACCTGTTGGATAAATGGTGACAATGGTCAAGCGTCCGTATAGTCACAAACGTAATCTGGTACAGTGTATTGCACTTGGACAAACCGGAATGCTAACAGGTATGATAAATCCTGCATAAAAAGACCGTAACAGAAGTTTGTGTGGTCGTAACCTTCGTAGGAAAGAAAAGGAAGGTTACGACCAAACGAACTTCTGTTACGGTCTTATTATGCAGGATTTATCACACCTGTAAGCATCACGGTTTGTATCAGCTTGATACCCCTGCACCTTCCCTTCCCACACACTGCGCAGGAACAGCTGGAGACCAAGCAAGGGAACTACGCCATAGATGGCTTCCCGCACGTGTTGGGGGCAATTGACTGCACACATGTACTACTTGTGCCCCCTGCCGACACTGCACACAATAACCGCAACAGAAACCACACGCATTCCATCAATGTGCATGCAAAAGTGGACCACCGTGGCCTGTTCACGAATGTCGTCGCAAACTTTCCAGGCAGTGTGGAAGACCTTGGACATGTAGCTTTGTCCCCCCCTGTAAGCGTGAGCGGAGTGGCCTTGGCCGGCGTATGTCGTGAATAAATAGCCCGGGGCTCTGGGCGTGGTTTATTTCTGGACTGGACAAGAAAGTAACTAATGCGTGTGTCTCTGTTGTAGTGTCTGCGCCACCCGGACAGCAATCGGCAATGTTGCACCCTGTGACTGAAGTCCCACAACATGAGCAACATGGACATAAGGGGGAATCACTGACCCTACATTCATCCATACTTTCATACTTGAATGATCATAGACATGACACATCTGTGTGAATTTGAATGTTTTATTCACATTCAGTGGAGTGTTGAAGCTGGAGCAGTACAGGGCCATGCAAACCCCACTTCACATTGTTGCCCGTGGAGGGCCAGCCAGAGTCCTTTAGGGAATGACAAGTTCATCGGAAGATAAAGAGTTCAGTCCGCAGTCTGATTGCTGTGTCATTGGTAACCAAACACAATATGGCAGTCCATATCGAGGTCCAAGGTGAGTGTTGCAGAGTGTATCGGGGGACAGTGGAAGGTGATGATGCAGAGGGCAGAACCAAGCAGAAACAGGCCATATGGCGGAGATGAATGCTACCGCTTCCTTCTTACCACTAAGGCAGAATCATCCGCATCTTCGTCCTCTGATGTTTCATGTGCCTCACATGTGGGTGGTGTTGTTTTGTCTGCATCACTGTGTGGCAGTGACACATCAGTGGCCGGAGGTGGATTGTCTGCAGCACTGTGTGTCACTGACACATCAGGGGGCGGAGATGTGGTTGTAGAAGCAGTAGCAGCATTCATCTGCGCCAGGCCTTGTGGCAGCAATGCCATGATGAGGGTCTGCAGGGCATGGAAGATCCCAGCTACATCTCGCTGGTGTGCAGCCGTGGCAGCCATTCTTTCTGCCTGCATCCGCTCCCTGTTCTCCATGATCCTCCGCATGTGTCCCAACTCCCGGCTGACATCGCTGGAGCCACTCTGACTAGACAGTTGTCCTTGTCTCAGAGTCAGGACTCCAGCGATGTCAGCCATGGATCGTTGGAGAGCATGGAGCGGACTGTGGGTGTCCGTTAGGGATTGTAAGTGGTCCCTGATGGGACTTAGACACCCAAGTATGGCATCTAGTTTGGCTGCCATGAGGTCGAACCCCACCCGCACCTGATCAGCCATCTTCTCCTGGCACCCTAACACACAGCATTGGAAGGCCATGTGTTGTTCGTGGGGGTCCTGGGAGACAGCCGTGGTGGTGGGTGCTTCCTGCTGTGTGGTCTGTGCAGGGGGTGAGGTCTCCTCGATGCAGCTGGGCTGCCCTGCTCCTGGAGGTGAGGTGCCGAAGCTGTCCATGAGCTCTTGGAGGGCATCGGTGTCGAAGGTGTGGAGGTCCTCTTCGTCATCAGTGAAGAGATCTTCGGTCTGCTCTGCAGGAGGTGTTGATTCTCCCTCTGCAATGTGAAGGGGAGATGCAGTTTAACATTGTGTTCACATGTATGTTGACGCATTGTACAAGTTTACATACAGACTGCAGGACAATGTACATTGTGACTGTTTAGGAGGAGCTGCCTATTTGATGCGGGACAGTGGACATTTCGACAACATCACGGATGTGTGTTTGTACTTGTACGTTATCATCTCACATTTCCCTGCTATGCCAAATGTGATTGGCCAGTTTCTACACACAAGCGGCACCAGTTGTGTCCTCTGTTCTGTTGTGAACGTGTTGCAGTTTGTACCACATTGTTGTCAAAGTTGATGTGCTCTGAATGTTATGTGTGTGTGCTGCATTTTGGGAGAGTTGCCCCTGCAGCTCTGATTTTGCTGCCCCTTATCCCTTTCAGGCAGCGTGCCTTTGACTTCTGTGCTTATACAGTGCTGAGATGTTGCATACTTGGGTAAATTGGGCTCTAGGTGGGAGTTGGGACTCTGGGGCATGGTTTGTCCGCAGATGTGTTGTTGACGGATCACTGACAAAATATCGATCTCACAAATATCGAGTAGACAAAATATCGTGGACAAAATATCGACTGTCAAAATATCGACTCCCTATCTCCAAACAGGTAAGTACAAAAATATCGAATCCAAAATATCGTCGTTAAAAATATAGTTAGTCAAAATATCGAATTTTATAAATCTGTTAAAAGTAATGTAAAATTAATGAAATAATAAATAAAATAAAGTAAAACATACTTAAAATTAGTTAAATTACTTTAAAATTAATAAATAATTATTTTAAGTAAAAAAAAATACATACATTTTTATTTTTTAATACATACATATATTAACGTAATAATATACAATAATAATCACTACTTTTAGCGTAGGATAGGGGAGGGTAAAATTTACTATTCCCACTCCAAAGAGTGCGACAGTAGGGAAAGCGTTGGATAGCGTAGAGGTAAAAATTACTATTCCCACTCCAGAGAGTGCAACAGTAGGGAATGCGTTGGATAGCGGGAGGGTAAAAATTACTATTCCCACTCCAGTGAGTGCAACAGTAGGGAAAGCGTTGGATAGCATAGGGGTAAAAATTACTATTCCCACTCCAGTGAGTGCAACAGTAGGGAAACCGTTGGATAGCGTAGGGGTAAAATTTACTATTCCCACTCCAGTGAGTGCAACATTAGGGAAAGCGTTGGATAGCGTAGGGGTAAAAATTACTATTCCCACTGCAGAGAGTGCAACAGTAGGGAAAGCGTTGGATAGCGTAGGGGTAAAAATTACTATTCCCACTCCAGAGAGTGCAACAGTAGGGAAAGTGTTGGATAGCGGGAGGGTAAAAATTACTATTCCCACTCCAGTGAGTGCAACAGTAGGGAAAGCGTTGGATAGCGTAGGGGTAAAAATTACTATTCCCACTCCAGAGAGTGCAACAGTAGGGAAAGTGTTGGATAGCGGGAGGGTAAAAATTACTATTCCCACTCCAGTGAGTGCAACAGTAGGGAAAGCGTTGGATAGCGTAGGAGTAAAAATTACTATTCCCACTCCAGAGAGTGCAACAGTAGGGAAATGGTTGGATAGTGGGAGGGTTAAAATTACTATTCCCACTCCAGTGAGTGCAACAGTAGGGAAAGTGTTGGATAGCGTAGGGGTAAAAATTACTATTCCCACTCCAGACAGTGCAACAGTAGGAAATGGTTGGATAGCGGGAGTGTTAAAATTACTATTCCCACTCCAGTGAGTGCAACAGTAGGGAAAGCGTTGGATAGCGTAGGGGTAATAATTACTATTTCCACTCCAGAGAGTGCAACAGTAGGGACAGGGTAGGATAGCGGGAGGGTTAAAATTACTATTCCCACTCCAGTGAGTGCAACAGTAGGGAAAGTAATATTTGAATATTTTACTAAAAAATAATGAATTATCAATACTAATAAATATTATTAATAACATTAATTACCAATTAAAAATGTTTAATAATTAATTTATTATAAATACAATACATATTATTTATTAAAAATTAATTACCTATTAATAAATCATTAACAACCAATTAATAATCATTACCAGATTTGTATAAATATTTAAATAAATACCAATTAATATTTAATTACCAGTAAATTAAGTATCAATACAAAAAAGTATTTTCTATAATTAACTAATTACAATTAAATTACTTCCTCTCACATTCCCCTATAAACCCACATCCCCCTACAAATATTTAATTAATAGAAATAACATAATTACCAATAAATCAATTTAAAAAAATAATTACCAATTAATAAAATGTATTTACCAATTAATAATTAATTAACAATAAATTAATTATCAATACCAATTAATATTAATTAATATGTACTTAATTTCAATTAAATTACTTCCCACCCTATTCCCCTATAAACCCACATCCCGCTACAACTATTTAATTAATAGAATTAACATAATTACCAATTAATCAATAAAAAACTTTTTTTAATTAATAAAATGTAATTACCAATTAATAATTAATTAACAATAAATTAATTAGGGGGGCGTGGCTGGCAGCCAAACATGGCGGTCGTGCTATAACTGAGCTCCGGACCTGGGCCGACAAAATCCTGGCATATATCTGCTAACCGTCGAAGGACGGACACCAAAGTGTGGGAGTGAGCAGCGGTGACGAGCGGGAGGACTCGGTGCCACCTGGGTGTCGGAGAGGCGAACACGGCCGAAATTGTGACTCCAAAGGCCCGACGGCGCAGCCATCTGCTGAATAAGGAGGACCGTGACGGGAGTAAGACCTGTGTCCCTACGCTATACGATAATAGCACCGAGGCTATAGAAGGATTGTGAGGCCCGGGGAACTGTATTACTTTGCTGCCGGACGAAATTGCAGGAAGCCGAGGCGGCAGAAGCTGTGAAAGAGAGACTGTACGGGAAGTGTGCTGGCGGAGCGGGACCGGAGTTTACGCGAGCTCGGGGACGCAGGGCGGCCTGCTCCCCTGTGGCGCAACGAGACACTCGGTCGCAATACCAGAAGCGGCGCCTCGCACATGGTGCCGATGTCGATAGGAGGAGATCGGCACTGAACACATTGAAATCTGCAGAACAGGAGCAAGTGTCTGCTGCTGGAGGCCCCGAAAGTAATACAATGCTGAGTTGGAGCCACTGAGTGTGTGCATACTGGGCGGCGATCGGCAAATGGCGGCGGTGGGCGTTGTTGAACAACCATAATTGACCCGCAAGGCGCAGGGAGGTGAAGCGGCCGGTGCACCCTACATAGACGTGGGGGAAGAAGGGAATACAAGGCGGCAGTGATTGGTGGCAGTGATCTTGGGCAGAACGGAGGCAATGACATAAGCCCTGTCTACACCGCTGCAGAGAGGCTGGAGATACGAGGCCTGTGGTGGCTCTTGGACGGGCCGCAAATCACGCGGCTCCCTGACTAACGTGGCCCACCACGCCGTTACCTGATGCCAGGACGGGTGCGGAGCGCGGATGGAGAGGTGCCACAGTGAGTAGCAACACGCTGACACTGCCGGGATTGCTGCTTCTGCAAAGCCGGTACAGGTACGCTGGAGCCACCCGCCCGCTGTGCGGAGCCGCTGCTGCACTGCAAGTCACACATTGGCATAAGGGTTGCGGACAAGCAGAGAGGCTGTGCGGTACTGATCGGTGTTGGCAAAGTGGGAGAGCTGTGACGCTGTGGTAGGAGCACTGGGCGAAACGCTGTGGAGGTGTATAAGAGATCCAGGGGAAGCACACTGTAAACCTACACCCACCCTACACAAGATACCTGTCGCTGGATTGGTTCGCAAGATGGGGCGTAAGGGTGTGAAACAACAGGACCAAGGCGGACAGGACTATGTCCCGGATACGGTGGATCCCGCGCACAATAAGACTGGAACAGAGTGCACTCCACTGACGGAAGCACCTACACCTGCGGATAAGCTGGATCTCATACTACAGGAAGTGCGTGAATCCAGAAAAGCAATAGAACTGCAAGTAGGGACTCTGACTACTGGCCTCAACTTGCTTCGGGCGGACCACGCTAAACTTGCGGACAAGGTGAAAGAAAATGCTGCGACGCTGGAGGAAGTCACCCCATGGAAATCACAGACTGACACCAAGGTGGCACAGCTGCAAGAACAGGTAGCTATCCTGCTGGATCGAGTGGAAGATGCAGAGGGGAGGACCCGGCGTAATAATATCCGCGTCATTGGACTGCCCGAAAAGAGTGAGGGAACTGACACGACAAGATATATGGAGCGGTGGTTCCGGGATCATGCCACTAATGAAGGACTTTCCGAGCAATATTGCATAGAGCGAGCACATAGGATTCCTACTGGTCGCCCAAAACCAGGCGCTCCACCTCGTCCTCTAATAGTGAAACTACCGAACTTCCGCGACAGGGACACCATCCTGCAAAAAGCCCGTGAAGCATCTCCGATAAACTTCGAAAATACGAAAATCTCACTATATGCAGATTACACAAGGTTGGTTCAGAAACAGCGCTCTTCCTTCATGACAGTTAAGAAGCAGCTCAGAGACTTAAACCTGAAATATGCGCTGCTTTTTCCGGCGCGCTTAAAAATCTTCTACGACCAAAAATCCTATTTCTTCGAAAGCCCCGGAGATGTGGCAGACTGGCTGGAAGTGATGGAACTAACGAATGCTGCAATGACTAACTCTCAACGCACGGAGAAGAGCAGGACCAGCCCTGGGATCTCCGCTGGGCGAGGAAGTCGAAGAACGCGCCGGACTCCTGCACGGCAGTATATCACCAAGCAGCAGATACAACATAATAAATCAAAGGCGCTTATAGCGGCGGCCACTTTCACGCACACCTCAGGAGTGGAAGCTAAGTCCTCCTCGGAGGAAGAAGAAGTAACGCACGAATCAGACTCCGAAGGCAGTGTGGCCCTGTTTCCATCTGCGACCCCGCAAGTCATTAAAGAATTATACGGCTGACTGTATCCGCAAGTATAAGAAATGTAACTGTAAAATAAGTGCTTGTAACATGCCCGCGGCAATGACGAATTTATTTACAATGTGCATTCTTAATTAGGCCCAGGTCCAGTAGAAGCTTAGTTGTATTGATGTGTAGAAAGTACACCACATGTGGAGCGCTAGCGATGTCCCCCATACGGCGAAGGCGCTATGCATGACCATTGAGTTCTTATTGTTTCAGTTAAGTTGTATGGTCCGGTATAGTTGGGTGACCAGACCGAGTATTGGGTTGTTCAGGGGGTGGGAAGGTCTCACGGTACGGAAACGGATAGATAGGCTCTTCTACTTGCGCACCACAGTAATTTCCACGCAGCTTCAAATGCTTGGCAATGACGGTACAGGGTAACTACACCATAATAACGTGGAATATACGGGGCATGGGAACAATACAGAAGAGACATAGGATACATGCGCAGCTACAGCGCCGCAAAGCACAAATAGTATATCTACAAGAATCTCATATGGTAGACAGCGAGGCGGCGAAGCTGCGCAAGAAATGGAGGGGACAAATCTTCTCCACCTCCTACTCCAGCTATGCGAGAGGGACCACTATTTGGGTGCGGCATGGAGTACCATTTAAAGCTCTGGAACAAAGGGTGGACAAGATGGGACGATACATATTTGTGAAGGGTACGCTAGATGGACAACCTGTAATACTGGGCACGGTGTACGTTCCGAACTTGGAACAAGATAAGTACTGGGACATAGTGAGCGGGCGCTAGCGGGATGGGAAGCACAACCATGGATACTGGGAGGGGACTGTAATGCGGTAATGAACGTGGCGCTAGATAGGTCACACCCGCCACTACATGGAGCAGGTGTGTTTAAACAAGCTGAAGCACTGGATAGATGGGCAAAGGTTGGGAGCTCTGTGATGTCTGGAGAATGAGGCACCCCATGCACAGAGAGTACTCTTACTATTCTGCAGTGCATGACTTACATACCAGAATAGACAGAATATACTGTTCCAACAGGATAGCAATGCAAACGCTTCACGCCACTTACTTGCCAAAAACCTACTCAGACCACAATCCACTGGAGATTAGTCTGGCATGGGGGAGAGTGCCCACGCCGGTTCCCACGTGGCGGCTGTGGCCACAGATGCTGGAAGATTCAGTATTCCGTAGTGACCTTTCAGGGACCATTGAGCATTATTTTGCAGAAAATAGCAATACGGCAACAAGCAGGTTGGTAGAATGGGACGCTTTTAAAGCCGTGATACGGGGGAAGGCGATAGGTACGACCGTGGGCGCCAGACAGGAAATACATAGGGCTTTGATAGAAGTGGAAGATAACATGGGCAAGTTGGAACAAGAGGCTGCCACACATACTGACCAAAAGGGCCCACTGCAAGAAGCGAAGAGAATAAAGCATGCAGAACTTCTAGAGACACTACGGGTCATTGACTACCAAGCATATACGAGGAAAACCAACGCTGAAGCGGATAGAGCAGGAGCACTACTTGCCAAATTAATACGGGACGCCCCCCTGCGGTGGTTATCCATGAGATTGTAACGGCGGGAGGGACTATGGCCTACACTCAGGCAGATATTAATGCAGCCTTCCGACATTATTACACCACGCTATACAGTGCCACAGACCACAACACGGAGTCCCAAACGGAGGTCTTCCTTTCTAATGTGACATACCCCAGACTTACAGCCGCAGCCCAGAAAGACCTCACTGGACCCATTACCCAATCTGAGATCAGAATAGCTATGAAGGGACTTCCGTGAAATAAAACTCCTGGCATGGATGGGCTCCCAATAGAATTCTATAGTACATATGCAGAATCACTAGTGCCTCAACTGGAATTGTTATATAAAACCGCATGGGAAAAGGGGGTCTTACCGCACACAACGGCACAAGTGTTAGTTATATCACTCCCGAAAGCAGGGAGAGACCCCACAGATATGGCCAACTACCGGCCGTTGTCCCTACTAAACTCTGAATACAAGATCTTGAGTAAGGTACTGGCTAACAGGTTATTGCCCTCCCTGTCTAAGCTAATACACATTGACCAAACGGGGTTTTTACCGTCACGCAGCACATCACTAAATATTAGGAAATTACACCACTTGATGACGGAAGCCCCGAGCCGATATCCACATGCGGGCTGTCTTTCGTTAGACCTAAGGCAAGCCTTTGATTCCATAAACTGGGAGTATATGTTTAAGGCCCTGGAGAAATTCGGAATTCCAGAGGGATATATCGCTTGGCTACGCCTCCTATACAAGGCCCCTACAGCACGGGCCCGCACTGGTGGTCATATCTCGGAGGAATACTCCATATATAAGGGGACTAGACAGGGATGCCCTCTATCACCTCTTATCTTTATACTAGCCCTGGAACCATTGGCCATAACACTGCGGAAAGAGATACCAGATCGGGGTATATTGCTAGGAAACACATTACACCTGTTCTCGGCATATGCAGACGACATCATATTATACCTGCATGATTTAAACATGCCTCTAGCCCCAATATATGATACGTTCCGCCGCTTTGAATGTGTGTCTGGATTAGCCATTAACATAATGAAATCACATGCTTTCTTCTTTACAGAGAATGCAGGAACTACAAGTATAGATTTTGGGGACGCACAACTAGCAGTGGCACCGGATACCTTTAAATACTTAGGTATACAAATTTACAGGGCACAAGCAGATATGCTCGACAATAACCTGCACAAAGCAGTCCGAGCTTTGCGTTCCCGTATTGTTTTCTGGACGGCACTGCCACTATCTGTTATGGGGAGGGCGGCTCTGGCAAAAATGGTGGTTCTGCCGAGACTTTTGTATTATTTCACTAACTTACCACTAATCGTACAGCAAACCACATTTAAATTACTGAACACGATGCTCACCGAACTTATCTGGGGTACTGGTAGACGCCGTATAAGCCTGAAAAAACTGCAAGTAGGTACACGCATGGGCGGACTGGGGGTCCCAGACATACGAGCATACTATTATGCATGTCAATTGCAGTGGTTATCATACTGGACTGCGGGACGCAACTTGCAGGAAATAGGGTATACGGAGGCAGATATGGACAACGGTGCGCTACACACTCTATTGCTGCCTGGTGGCAGACCCCCGAGGGACCTTCCCCCACTGCTAGCCACAGCGCTCAAATGCTGGAAGGCGGCGTTGCATTACACGCAAGCAACCCCGGCATATGCAGGTAACATTCCTCTGACTGGGATTCCACTAGAGGGAGGCAGACTCACGAAACGGAAACTGGCACCTTGGTCGGAAGCGGGGATTCACACAGTGTCAGACCTATTCGGGGATGGGATACTGCTCGACCATGACACATTTATTAATGAAACCGGGGCCCCAGCACACTTATATTTACTACACGCTGCACTAATACAATACATAAAAACACACTGGGCCCCGCAAAGGCAGGAACCCTCTACCAATGACCTAGTCAAGATGGTACATTATATGGGAAGAGGAAGACACCTTATTAGATGGCTTTATGCAGGCATCAGTTCACACACCAAAGCCACACTAGACACACTGAGAACTACATGGGAGGGAGACATAGATAGGGACCTAACAGCTAAAGAATGGACGGAGGTGCTGGAACATCCAAGGAAGACATCGAGGAACACGAAACTCAAATTTATACAGACTATGGTATTACACCGAGCTTACCTCACTCCACATAGGTTAGACAGAATGTTCCCCCAAACACAACATTATTGCCCGAGATGCCTGTTAGAGGGAGCGAACCTACTTCATATGTTATGGACCTGCCCCAAAGTGCGAGGATACTGGGACACCATCAGGCACAGAACGGGGGAAGCGGTAAACCATGAAATACAGAACACGGAGGAGGAATGCATTCTAGGGCTGCATAAGCAAACATCCAAACACAAAGTGCAATACCGTTTTATAGATCTAGCACTCATATTAGCTATATGTAACATTACTATGAGATGGAAATCGCGGAAACCCCCGGAAGTACTGACCTGGCACACGGAATTACTGCGCTGGGGTGTTGCGGAGAGCGCCGCAATACACAGAGAAGAGCTCAAGGGCCTACGAAAAATACCAATAGCATTAGAATGGGATGGGATGTTAGAAGACATAAGGACAATGGATGATGTTTAGGACCCAGTACGAGGCATACAACAGAAAGCACAGAGGGATAATCATGTCCTATAACTGGCGCATAAACAAGGATATTTAAGATACGTACACATGACTGTGTCACGAGCCTATACAGAATAATACACATATATGGGACTAAGAAGTACGCGTGAGACCGGGGTGGAACGGGAGGGGGGAGTTGGGGACAGTTTTATTGTATTAATATGTTGGAATATGAACATCAGCAGAGTTTCAAAACTCAAAGAAAAATGCGGACTGTAATGATTGTTACATAGACCTAATGTGTACATATAAGATACAACAGGAATATGGAATAGACATGTGCATAATTATTAAGAAATATATGATGGTACAAAATATGTAACATGTTGATATGATATATGCAATCAATAAATATCAATAAAATATGTAAAAAAACAAACAAAAAAAACAATAAATTAATTATCAATACCAATTAATATTTATTAATATGTACTTAATTTCAATTAAATTACTTCCCACCCTATTCCCCTATAAACCCACATCCCGCTACAACTATTTAATTAATAGAATTAACATAATTACCAATTAATCAATTAAATTTTTTTTACTAATTAATAAAATTGTATTACCATTTAATAATTAATTAACAATAAATTAATTATCAATACCAATTAATATTTATTAATATGTACTTAATTTTAATTAAATTACTTCCCACCCTATTCCCCTATAAACCCACTACCCGCTACGGAATTAAATTACACAAAAATTAAATAACATAAAATTCATTGCTTTTAAAAAATTAAACAAACATTACAACAACTAATATACACTTTTAACACATATACTAACATACAATACACTTAGAAAAATTCGATATTATTAAAAATTCGATATTTTTGAATGCCTATATTATGTACTTCGATATTTTAACAATCGATATTACTTACCTTAATTTCGATATTTTTAACGACTATATTATGTCCATTCGATATTATGTCCATTCTATATTTTGGACTCGATATTTTGTCCATTCGATATTTTTGTTTCGATATTATGTCTGTTTACCGTTGTTGACATCAGGGGTTGTTTGTGCACGTGGATGTGTCAGAGTGTGACCTGCTCCTTTACGGTTGTGGTCCACACTCAGCCACCTCAGTGTCGTGGCGTGCAACATGTCATGATATATTGACTGCAGCCATGCTATTCGTCATGCAGTGTCACTTGCATTGTCAGTGTGGCTCACAGACACGCAGCTTTGCTGGGTTTGGCACATGTGCATGGGTTGGTTGTGAGATTGGTGATGTGTGGGAAGGGCCCCTCTGGGCACATAGTCGACGGGGGCCTACTTGCTGTTTCTAGGTGTGCTGCAGTGTGCCAAGGGGATCAGGGACATGATCCAGAGTCATTGTGGGTGTGCACTGTGCTATACTTAATTGTGCATGTGTGCCATTGTGCCCGTCTCCCCCGCCCCTAGTCCCTGGTCGATTACTCACCCTGTTGCTGTTGTGTCAGGTCATGTTGAGCAGTGTCCGGTCCCCCAACTCCTGCCACCGTCTCCACACTGATGACTGTGGACACCATTTCCTCCATCTCATCCAGCTCCTCCTGTGGCGCTGGACTCCCACCTCCAGTCTGCATTGCTGCCTTCTGGTTGTTGCCGAGTTTCTGCTTGGTTTTGCGCTTCACATCATTCCAGCGCCTCTTGACCTCTTCCATTGTCCTCCTCAGCACTCCGACTGCATTCACCTTGTCCACGATGGGCTGCCATATTCCATTTTGTTGCCAATGACACAGTGGAGGTGACAAACAGTTGTTGATGGTGTTCTATCACCTCCGTTATCAGGATCCTGTTTTCCTGCAGACTGAACCGTGTCTTCTTCTTCATCTTCTCCTTGCCCTTCCCTGACCCCGAGGTCCCAGGCTGGCCCTCCGTGGGGCTTGTGGGGTTCTGGTTGTCCTCTGTACTTGCTCCGGCTACCTCCATTGTGCTTCGCAGTTGTTTTGGTTTTGTTTGTGGGTTTTTTTTCTGCTTTTATAGTGATTTTTCCCGCCTGACGTGTGTGAATTGCAGGCCTGGCGCAGCTTATCGCAGATTTTTTTATCGCGGTTGGGCCCATCGCCACTTTTTTCACGTTCGGCTTTAGATTTTATCGCCGTCCCGGTAATTTTATCGCGGACATTTGACGCGTTATCGGGAAACTATCGCATTTTACCGCCGTTTTGAGAATACGACGTTAACACAGCGTTATTTTCCCACGATAGGCGGCCATATGAAAAATTGCGTTAACCTATTTTGGCGATGATTATCGCACATTCTTGAGAATATCCCCCTTCATGTTCTCTTCTCATCCGCCTTTCACTTGAACTCCTTCTGAGAATTATTAAAGCATACTTTGTACTCTATTTTTGTTCTCTTTATTCATTGTTTATTTAAATTTAAAATCAAGTTCTGAGATGCTTCCACAGGAGTAGTTTAAGCATCAACAAGAGTTGTCAAAGGAACTGTAACTGTTTCAATGAGCCAATTGCACTTTCACTGTATCCGCAGTGTGTGCTTACATGCGCATGCATGGCTTACGTGTAAGTACACACGGTCAGTCCAGTGAAAGTGTGAATATCTCATTAATTTTGGAATGGTTGCTTTGATCACTCTTACTTATCTTTAAATGACTCTTATGAAAATAGCTCTTAACATGCTTAAAGTTTCAAAGCAGCTGCCTGTATCCACTGCTATTCAATGGTGGCGTGGACTAAAAGATGTTAGTTAGCACAGCCTTTTGGGAGTTGCAGAGTATTGGCAAAAGCACTGTAGTTCCCTGGGATCGTCATCTTTCCCTGGACGTGGGGCCTTCACCCACGCAGCTTCCAACCACATTTTTAGAGTCCAGTATCCCACTGGGGCATCACTCAGAGGTGTCCTGGAAGAACACGCCACATGACCCATTCTACTGTCTACTCCAGCAGACATGGAACACCTTATATAATCTGAGTGCACTCAAATCTTTCCATCCAGGTAGAAAATAACACCAATTGTTAAGTGATATGTTTAATACAGTTTTGGCCCAAGTTTCTCCTGCTGCTCCAACTGACCTCGTCCAGAGCCTGCTTTTACAACTACTCCACCCCACGCGGATTAAAGCAATGCTTCTAACCTGTGGTTCTGGGACCCCTGGGGTCTGCAAAGTTTACCCAGGGAGTTCCAGACTGCTTAGAAAATCGAATAAAATGAACGGATTAATCAAGCGTCTATACAAAAAAAGAGGAAACTAAAACTGAAAATATTAAAACTTTCTATAGATGTGACGAAATTTTAAACTGGAGTTTAGTTAGTATCTTCAGATTGACTTGGGGGAGCAGTGTAAGAGCATCAAACAAAATATAGTGTTGATGATGAATGGCCCTGACTGGATTCAGAAACCCTCCAACCTTCTCAGTGAATTAAAATTTGGATTTTTTATGTGTTTATGATTTAAATATTTAATAATATCTGTATTTGTTTGATGAATGCCATTTTCTGTATTTTTTATGTAATGTTTTGCGGGTAAAATCATTGAAAATGCTTAGCCGGGGTCCCTGACTTTCAGTAATGACTTAGTGGGGGTCCCCGCATTCCAGTAAGGATTCAGTGGGGGTCCCCGGGTTCCAGTAATGATTAAGAGGGGGCCCACAGAAATCAAAAGGTTAAGAAACACTGGCTTAAATTAAACATCCCCCTTTAAGTAAAGATACTTGATCTACTACAAGCCGTCATGCCCTCCAGCCACTACTTTCACTACACTAAAGTAAAAGGACCTTGCAGCCTGCCTTATGCACACTACTTCCAAGTGTAGGGAGTGTGCTCTGCACACTCATACCCCAATCCGTATCTGCAGGGAGATATCAGAGCAAAAATAAATATTTGTATCTTCATCTACTATGGCAAAGGTGTAGACATATCGGTGACGTATTTTGATTTGGGATAGAGGGGTTGGAGCTTTGACAGAGTAAATTTGGGTTTTGAATCAGATTTGCTCCATTCACAGAATCACTTATGAATGAGGTACAGATACTATTGTATTTCTATTTCTGGATCCCGAATTCAATGTGAATGAAAATGACTTCTTCAATGAATTCTATTTCTTTTGTCATCTCAGTCTACGAACAGAAATGTAACCACTGGTTAGTTAATAGAAATGAAGAACAATTTTTAAAAAGCAGATGCATAAAAGTAGGAACATGCCACAAGGACTCCTATGCTTAGGTTATAAGTGGGGTACTTGGGGGTGTTTATTAACTGGGTGTAATAAATACCACAGATTTAATTTTTTGCTCTTAAAAATGAAGAGTTACACGCAGAATTGATGCTTTTTGCACCAAATTTCGCTTCTCCTAAATTTGAACATGTTTTTCTCACCAGTAAATTTCAGCAAAACTCATAATTCTAATCACTCGGCAAACAGGGGTTTTGCGCGGAGACTGGAAATTTCTGGCCCATTCGTAATCTGGGCCTAAGTGATGTCGAATGTGCGATAAATGTGGTAATAGAAAATGTTTCATTACAGAAAGGGAGGAATGAGTACACCTGGCTCTAGAATTCTGTTAGAATAAAGTGGAAAAATGCTGACTTTTAAAGCAGAGAATCATTTGTTCATGCATATTATGAATACATGCATGAATGAAGTTGAACGTGCTTATAAGTCGCGTTGTACATATGTTGGGAATGTATGTATGTTATTAAATAACACCGTTTAAGATTATAGAGGAAAAACAATTCACATTTGGGTAGGATCTCCATGATTAAAGTGACACAGTCAGAGCAATTCGTACTATCTTTTTGAAACTCACAAAAAGATGAAAAACGAATGGTTTGCGCCACCTAGCGGAATATATTTTCGTAGACTGTAAATGTGCTCACGATTGTATTACTGTCTTAGGATGGGTTAATGATAAAAATGTTTTTTATCGCTTTGGGTCCTAAATGTACACAGATGATAATAACAGAGAATTTGACTCAACAAAGACATTCATTAGGTAAAACGATTACTTATGAACAAATTGGCGCCGTACCGAACGATAACTTCACATCAAATTATGCATTATGTTCATCACGATTTGCAGATGCTGCCAGACCAGGGCTGACTGAGTTTGTGTTGGAACGGGAGATGTGGCAGGGATTGGCCAAAGATGGCATCATATGTTCGGCAGAGCATGGCCCGCATTAACAACAAAAGCCCCAAAAGAGAACAACTTTTGCGTAGTGGTTTCGTCTCTAGGATTATTTAAGGAACATTTATTTTGGTATTTTTTAGGTTTTCCTTAAGGAAACTTACACCATGCATGGGAAATCACTGCATATAACGTATAAGAAGGGAGTAGGGACTTGATATATAGAATTATGTTGCGATCAGTTGAGAGAGAGAAGTGTGCAAGCGTCAGAAATTATGAGTGGAGCTTTCATTTCTAACTGATAATGCAAATATTGCTGTTTTCATTGGTGATCCGCTGGAACTGCTAGAGAGAAAATGAGGTGTCTACAGACAGCACTTTGAGGCAAGCATTTGTTGTGACAGATATAAGGGTGTCACAACACATTCCAGTGATTTATAGTATTGAGGCTATTATCAGTAACATAAGTAACTAAGTAAATACTTAGCCGGTTGCTCCATTTACCCTGGGCCCTACTGTTTGGTTTCTGGGCTTTTGTATGCCCCCCCCACCGCCCCCCCCCAGCCACTGTCCAGCACCTTCCCTGAGATAAGCTCTTGGAGGAGTTAATAGGAATTCTGGGCCAGATGTACGACCATGTCATTTAGCGACTCGCAAATTGCGCTCAATTGCGAGTCGCTAAATGCCATGTATAACAGTGTCTGAGACACTGTTAGCGATTCCTAATGGGGTCACAAATTGCATTCCTCATGCATATTAATGAGGCACTCGCACTTTGCGACCCCATTAGGAATGGCTGGCCCTCCCAGGTATGGTGGCCTGCTGGGCTCAGCAGACCTCCATGTCTGGGACTGCTTTTAAATAAAGCAGTTTTTTTTAAAAATGCAGCCCGTTTTCCTTAAAGGAAAACAGGATGCATTTAAAAAAAGAAAAATCAAACGTTTTCGGTTCATTTTTTAAGGGCAAGTAGTGGTCCTTGGGACCACTGCCTGCCCCTAAAAAATATTTTCCCATGCATTCGCAAAGGGGAATGGGTCCCCTGGGGACCCCTTCCCGTTTGCGAATGCTTTACCACCCTCTTGAAGAGGGCGGTAAATTGCGAGTGTTTTGCGACCGCAATTGCGGTCGCAAAACATTCTTACAAAGGCCTCTGACTCGCTATGAGGAAGGGTCGCCCTTGGAACGCCCCTTCCTAATAGTGACTCGCAATTCCTATTTAGCGAGTCGCAAATAAATTGCAACTTGCTAAATAGGGATTGTACATGGCCCTATCAGATTTTGCATGCACAAACGGGTCGCAAACCCATTTGCGCATGCAAAATAGGGTTGTACATCTGGCCCTTTGCCCCCAGTCACTGTCCAGCACCTTCTCTGACTAGGCACCTGGCAGAGTGAGAATAGTAAATTTGCCCCCAGACTCTGTCCAGCACCTTCCCTGACGTAACCACTTCGCAGTATTAGAATAATACATTTTCTCCCCAGCCACTGTCCAGCACCATCACTGAGGTAAGTACTTGGCAGAGTTAGAATAGTAAATCTGCCCCTAGTCACTGTTCAGCATCTTCCCGGAGTAAATACTCGGCAGAGCTAGAATAGTAAATCTGCCCCTCAGTCACTGTTCAGCATCTTCCTGAAGGTAGATTGCAGTTTGTTAAAATATTTTTTAACAAGAACAAACATTGCTATTGTTGAGGAAATATATCATTGAATTATAAAAAAAGAACATGGCCTTATTTTAACTTACATTAACGTGTAACTTCAAACTCTTCACAATCTACGTGTGTTCACAAGCTTCACAATGTCTGAAAAAGTGAATACATTTTTTTAGAATATCTGTTCTATAATATACCTAGCTATTTGTATGCATATTAAATGCGTAAGTCATACTTATTTGGATCGATAGATGGCAGTGTTTTGTACTGTCTCTCATGAACTCTCCTCTTCACTCTGGCAAGTGTGGTCACATCAGAAGGCAGTGTACCACTGACTACAAAGTGGTGGCCACTTTTTTAATATGTTTTTGAGGGTATCTTATAATTTATGTTAAAATAAGTTTTGCAAACTATGTTATTTTCAGAAGTAAATTGTGACTAAAGTTATAATTACTTTTGTGGTGAAATGCAACATGCTTTTGACTTTCTTCACAGAATTTGTCAACCATTTTGGTTGGGGACAGGGTTTTTGCTTATGTAGAAATGAAAAAGGTTGGAATTTTTTTAAATGTAAATACTATTTAACAACCCTAGAAAATGCTTGCTCTGTGGTGTGATGCTTTCTTTTATATTTATTTTTTGCAGTATTTGTGAAGAGTTGCAATATTTTGCGTTGTGCTGTGTTGATTTTTATTGATGTTTATGGAATTAGCATACTGGTGCGTTGTCTTGCATTGTGTTGTTCGGTAATATCAACTTGGAAAAAATTGTGTAGGGCTGCAATGTATTGCGTTGACTTGCGATGTGTTGTGTGGAGATGCGCATCGCACAATATTTTTAATTCTAACATAATTACATAATCTATGTCCATAATATTATACATTTTTGTATCCATATTTATCATCATTTTTTTATATTAAAAAAGTTGCGTTGTAAAGGTTTGTGAGGTATAAGTCTGTCTGGTAATGGTATGCATGTTAATGGTTCCTTTAATGTATTTCTATGTATATTCATGGTAAAGACATGCGTGGTAAAGGTATATGCGTGGTAAAGGTTGTGTGGTACAGACAAGGGTGGTAAAGGCATGAGTTGTAACGTCATACAACCTCCAAGCAACGATTAAGGTGCAGAAATACAATACTAGCAAATAGTATGAAACATCTGGATTAACAAGATGTTGCCCCGGTATTGGTCTCGTACGGACCTTCAACTGTTCTTACACATTCAGATGCCCCATATCTCTTCCTTGTAGACAGGGAGCCTCTGATGTAATTTATGACAGTGTGGCATTTGCGTAAGGAGCCTAGTTGTTGTAAGAAGACTAGGGCTATCTTATGCTGTCTGATGTTTGCATCTCAATTTTTTTTTTAAAAAGAACCATTACTGATAAAAAGTACACAGTGTGCAAAAAAGCATACTGTGTGTTGAACTTTGCTGTGAAACATTATCACAGGGGCAAGTTGAAAGAATTGGAAACCAAGTTCCCTGCATTGAAAATGCAACCAAAAAGTGGACAGTGTTAAATCACATGTGGGTGAGATAAAATCAATATTCAGTATTAAAAATGGAAATTAAATAAAGCTCAAGGCCTGTTGACAAATTAATAGGACAATAATTACTGCATGATTTCAGATTCTGGAGCTCCTCTGCATGAAGTTTAAGTCGACGGTTAATAAATACATTTTTAACCCTACATTTGGAACCTGCTGCAATACTTTCAGGTTTATTGAGAAAGTCTGGGATTTCAAAGGTGCTAAAAACTACTTTAACATAATCTATCCATGGAATAGCGGAAACATTTTCAAGCAACAATCTGCTCAAATTTCTCTTGAAAAACTAGCTTCTGGTGTGGCTGAAACCCTCAGCCATTGTAGCAGCAGGCTAAGTTTAATGTGTCTTCCAGGCAAACCAGCACTGTCTCTGAATTACACATAAAACTAGAGGAAGGTTTTGGCACTGCCAGCAACCTACATAACAAGCATTGGCATATCAATAAATGAATCAATCAAGGGTTTGTAACACGCGGCTTCTCACCCGTGAGGGTCTCAAGGTGCTGGGGGGGAGGTTGGTGGGGGCTGCTGATCCATCTGGGTGTGGAGGTTCAGTCAAAGAGCCAGGTCTTGAGGTCCTTCCTGAACTGGGCCAACGACATGGATTGCCTGAGGTGGAGGGGCAGGGTGTTCCAGGTCTTGGCGGCGAGGTAGGAGAAGGATCTTCCTCCGGTTCTGGTCTTGTGGATCTGTGGGATGGAAGCCAGGGTGAGTAGTCGTCTGCTGGGTGTGTGGAAAGTGAGGTGGTGGTTCAGATATTCTGGTCCTGCATCGTGGCGAGCCATGAAGGTGATTCTCTAGTTGATAGGGAGCCAGTGGAGTTCTCTGAGGTGTTGTGTCATGTGGCTGTGGATGTTGAGGACCAGTCTGGCTGCGGAGTTTTGGACGTTCTGTAGTTTCCTGAGCTGTTTCTGTGTGACACCGGCATAGAGTGCGTTGCTATAGTCCAGTCTACTGGTGATGAGTGTGTGGGTGACCGTCTTTCTGGATTCTGTGGGGAGCCATCTGAATGTCTTTCAAAGCAGGTGGAGCGTGTGGAAGCAGGATGAGGATACTGTGTTGATTTGGCGGTTCGTTGAGATCGAGGAGTCCAGTATGATACCAAGGTTGCGTGCGTGGTCCGTAGGGGTGGGAAGGGTTCCTAGTGCGGCGGGCCACCAGGAGTCGTCCCAGGCTGAGTGGGTGGGTCCCAGGATGAGTACTTTGGTTTTGTCCGATTGGAGCTTGAGGCAGCTGTCTTGCATCCAGGTAGCAACTGCTTTCATTCCGTTGTGAAAGTTGATTCTGGCGGCTGTGGGTTCGTTGGCGAGAGAGATGATCATCTGGGTGTCATCGGCATAGGAGACGATGTTGAGTCTGTGGCTTCTGACGATGGTTGCAAAGGGAGCCATGTAGATGTTGAAGAGGGTGGGGCTCAGGGAGGAGCCCTGTGGCACTCCGCAGCTGATCTCTGTAAGTTCTGAGAGGAATGGGAGGTAGTCTGACACGCTGTGTTCGGCCGGTCAGCAAGGAGTGGAACGAGTCCAGTGCCTTGTCGTGGATGCTGGTGTTTTGGAGTCTCGTGATTAGGGTGCGGTGGGAGACGGTGTCAAAGGCGGCCGATAGGTCCAGTAGGATGAGGGCTGTGGTTTCGTCCTGGTCTAGGAGGGAGCGGATGTCGTCGGTGGCGGCAAGGAGTACAATCTCGGTGCTGTGGTTGCTTCAGAAACCGGATTGGGAGGTGTCCAGGACGTGGTTTTCTTCCATGAACTCGGAGAGTTGGGTATTGATGGCCTTCTCGATGACGTTGGCTGGGAAGGGGAAGAGGGAGATGGGTCTGAAGTTCTTGAGGTCTGTCAGGTTAGCGGACGGTTTCTTCAGCAGGGGGTAAATCCCGGTGTGTTTCTAGTTGTTGGGGAAGGTGGCGGTTTCGATGGAGCAGTTGATGGTGCAGCGAAGCTGGGGATCGATGGAGGCAGCTGATCTGTGGAAGATGTGGTACGGGCAAGGATCCGATGGGGCTCCTGAGTGGATGCTCTTAATTGTCTTGAGTGTGTCATCTGTGGTGAGTGGAGTCCAGTTGAGCATGATCTGTTGGCGGGAAGAGGTGTGGCGCCGCGGCCAGGGCGACTGACGCTGGAATCTGGGGCTCATGGTTCGATCCCCAGCACCGGCGGCAGGTCAGCCCAGCACCATGTGACTCTGGGCAATAGCTTGCTTAATCTTCCCGACGGCCCCCAGCGCCGGGATGCCTTCGGGTAGCTGTTCGCGCTTTACAAATACTGGATTTACATTTACATTTACATTTGGCATGTGGCGTGGTTGCGTGCGGTGGTGGTGGGTGTAATGGCGGGGTCTTTGGTGTCGAAGCTGTCGTAGATCTGCCTTATCTTCTGGTGGAAGAAGGTGCTGAGTTTTATGCAGAGGTCTTGAGAGGGTGGGATGTCTGTGGTCTCGTTGTTGGGTCTGGCGAACTGCTTGACGATGGCGAAGAGCTCTTTGCTCTTGTGTGCAATGGTGTTTATTCTGTCTTGGAAGGCCGGTTTCTTTGTGGTTTTGAGGAGAAGGTGGTGTGCGTTGATGTCGGATTTGAATAGGGAGGTATACCCAACAAATGATAATAGGCACCTAAAATGGTCCCAGTTAGCTTTGGATGTAGGTAAACTTGAATCAATTAAGTTCAATCTCCTTGAAAGCATTGCAGAGTTACACAGATTGGCTCAACATCAGGGAGTACTAGATGAGATCCCAGTTTGCCACAGCCACTTATTTGAACAGTTGACTACTTATTTTAGCGAACCAAGATGCTCTCAGGCAACTGGTAGAAAGAATACTAGGTCACAGTTTGCCTGGTTCAACCATGAGTGTAGGAGCCTCAGACACCAATCAGCCCATGCCATTAGGGCAAACATCGTGGCCCAGGTGAGAAAAGTGAGGAGGTCTTATAAGTCAGCCCATGTTAGAGCTAATAGGGAATGGGATAAGAATAGATGGATGATAATAAGAGAGGCCTGCCCCAGAAAAGATTCCCAGCAATTCTGGCTTTTAGTAACCAGGGGGGAGGCAAATAGGCCCCTGTCACCGACTAATAATATCTCCAACACAGCCTGGTTTGACCACTTCTCAACACTTTACTCTGGGCCTTGTGTCCCAGACATTGAACACCCCACCCCAATTATGCTCATCTTATTTCCATCGGCGTCTTCTCAAAAGATGAAATTAGGTCTATTGTCAACTCCATCGTAAGGGCCAAAGCTCCTGGTCCGGACGGCATCCGGGGTGACATCTTTGTGAACAATGCTGAGAATTTGATGACTTACATCTTGGCTCTAGCTAATGGGATCACAGCGGGGGCCCAAATACCACCCTCCTGGAAAGGAGCAGAGGTGATCCCAGTTTATAAGAAGGGTGATAGATCTTTACCTTCTAACTACAGGCCTATCAGCCTTATCGACTGTGCCCAAAAGGTGTTCGCTCGCGCACTCCTTTTGAAGATACAGGCCTGGATCAGCGACCACAATATTTTGTCACCATACCAAGCTGGGTTCAGACAAAAAATAAGGACAGTCGATCAGGTGTTCCGATTCCTCTTACTGACCTGTAAGAAGGTGGTTATTGGCCAGGGAAGCCTCTATGTAGCTTTCATTGACCTAAGGTCCTTTTCGATCTAGTCCCAAGAAATAAGCTCCGGAGCGTTCTTAAAGAGATGGGCCTCCCCTCCGAGGTTTTAGCGCTTGTCATTCGCCTCCATGAGGCTAATTATGCAAATGTTTGTTGGGCCAACCAAGGTCAGCTCACTGATTCGATCAAAGTCAACAAGGGGGTTTGACAGGGCTGTGTATTGGCCCCCACACTTTTCTTGCTATTTGTAAATGGAGAAGCCCCACCCTAGGGGGTCATAAAGTGGTAACACTGCTGTTTGCTGATGACACACTGTTAGTTTCTAAAACTCCTAGAGGGCTACAATTGCTTTTAGACCGCATCAAGGCTTTCTGTGACTCCCGAGGTCTAGAGGTTAATACCTTGAAGACAAAGCTTCTAATGCTGAACCGCCATAAAACGTATAAAGGCAAGCTAACATTCGGTGGGGTTCCTCTGGAGGGAGTGATTACCTTCGATTATCTGGGGATCACTCTCTCTCCGAGGATATGTCCTGGAAGCCCTATGTATCGAAGCGCACTCTCCATCATAGACAGATAACTCAGGCCTTGACCAAAGAGCACAGGACCTCCCACAGCAAACCAATAGTAGCCCCAGTCCACATATATGACTGTAAGGCAGTAGGCTCAGCACTGTATGGTGCGGAACTGTGGGGATTTGAAAAGATGGATGGCCTCCTGACCACTGAGAATAAATGCCTGAGGGCCCTGGTTTCACTTCTGCCGAGAACCCCTCTCCACCCACTAAGGCTGGGTTTGGGAAGAGCCACCATCACCGAGAGGGCCAAGTTACACTCCCTTTTGTTCTTGCTGCGTTTAAAATCCACCCCTGAGTTGTTTCCATACCCTGCCGCCCTCTCTGGAGTGAGTTCACTAGATCGCTTTAAGAAAATCGGCTGGATCTGCCAAGTGAAATCCTTGCTCACCGCAATAGGGCTAGATGGATCGTGGGATGTCAAGGACCCAGCATGGCTGCCTAGCAAGGAGCTGGTCAAGAAACAATACTGGGACTGGGTGGATCAGTCTTCCTTATCATACCCGTTCTGGGGCCGCCTAACCATGGAGTTCATGGAATTTAAATTGTATTGTTTATATGAACAATACTTGGAGGCTATCAAGATTCCTCAGGACAGAAAGCTTTACATGCAAATTAGATTTGGCTCCCTCCCTGTGAACTCTCTCACAGTTTCCTGCAGACAGTCTTCTACTCCATCACAGTCTTGCCCAGGTTGTCCTTTTGCTACTGAGTCAATCGGTCACATATTTTTTGCCTGCCCAATGTATCAGCATCCGAGGGGCAAATGGCTTGCTCCCATCTGCAAACGTTTTGGTATCCGTTGCCATTGCGAAGCACTGCGCATTTTAAAATCTGATTCTAGCCTGTTGGTAGCCTGCGCAATTGCTAAGTTTCTCTGCAATATGTAAGCAATTAGAAGGTCTGTGTTGAAATTGTAATATTATCATACTTGTTAATGTGTAGCCCTTTTAAGTACCTTTTATGGTGTTTTAACTGTTTATTTAACCTTTGTGTAATTGTGTAACTGGTGATTTTTAATTGGTTCTGACCATAGGGCTATTTTTACCACTAAGCCAGCATGGCGGGCCATGCCGCTTACCCTTATTTAGGCATAGACTTTTGTTGACTTAGACTATAGGCACTTCTATGTTAATTTTATTCTTCTACCATTTTTTTAAACAACTAATGGAGTAACATTTTAACTGATTACTAATGTATTTTTGTATGTACCTAAATCTCTGTTTGAATTGTACGCATTTGCACTTTTATGGTCTGAGGACAGAAATAAAGTTTATGATGATGAATAGGTCACGCCTTTGGGACCTAATAAGTGTTTAGCCAGAGCTATTGGATATGCTAATGTCTTTAAGCTATGGTGTAGAGCAGTGTGGCTGCTGTGCAGCATGTTGAAAAGTTATAATAAAAAAGTGTTGTAAGCATTTTTGTTATTTTATATATAATCAAGAAGATATTATGTAGAACTGAACGACCCTATTAAAAAAAGAATTAACATAAAAAATGTCTTTTAGTTTTTTTATTATTGCAATGGTGGCAAATTCTTCCTGCCTGTTCTAATGCTTGTTTGTTATAGCTTTTTTTTGTTATGGGAGTGGGGGACCATAAACAGGGCTGGTAGTGAGATGGTGCACTGGTGCAATCTGGTGCTCTGCGTGTGTGGAGGTGGTGCTGCACTGGTAGTGAGGTGGCGCAGCACTGGTGCTGGGATGGTGCTGCGCTGGTGCTGAGATGATGCTGTGGTGGTGTTGTGGTGGTGCTCAGGTGCTGCTGAGTGATGCTCAGGTGAAGCTGCAGTGGTGCTACTGAGTGATGTTAAAGTGGTGCTGAGTGACGCTGACTGGTGCTGTGCTGATGTTGAGGTGATGCTGAGTTGGTGCCACTCCCTCTCACCCACTGAACACCATACAGCCCACCAAGAAAAACTTGAACTGCCTTCAGCTACAACCCAATTGTTCCTCGCTATAATCGCCTGGATGCGACTCAATTCAAATTATGCTCTAGACAAGAGTAATATGCTGCCTGAAAAAAAAGTTATATCCTGGAAAAAGCAAACACTCATAGGGAATGCAAGATTAAGTAAAGCGTGTGAAATGTAAGCAGCAACAACATGGTTACCTAAACGCTTTTACACTCATTATTCAGAAATCAGTGAGTGTTTTTGCCTGAAAAGTTAAGGACATGACCACAGGGCCTTGAAAGGACACGTATCAATATCTTATCCATACAAAATGTAAGCAGTGTGGGATAAAAAGACCACATCCCTGAAGACAGAGCCATGGTACACACTTTATAAACTAAAATAAGGAAAACAGCTGAAAAGGATCACATTAAACGTTTTCTTCTCCATACTTCAACCAGGTATTGCAGGAATGGTGCACTTTCCCACCCGGACAATGTTGTTCACTGAAAGAAGAGAAAACGAAAGTAGCGCTTCACTGGCAAACTCTGTAAGCGGCGCTAATGTGTTTTGGGTGTGAATAAAACCAATCTGGTCACTTTGCGACCGCTCTGTCTTGCTTTATCTAGTTACTTTTCGTATTTTGAAACTTATTTTCTCTCCGTCCCGAGGCTATACTTTGTAATAGAAAAATGACAGAAATAGATGACATTTCCAGCAAAAGTGTTTCTTTCTTTTTTTGGATCCATTTCACTGGGGAACAAATGAAGGGAAGGAAAGCAGAGGGTAAGAGCCTTTTCTTGAAGTCACTGTTTTCAGCAAGTGAGATGGAGTAAGACAGAGACAGAAAGAGAGGGAATAAGAGAAAGAAAGAGAAAGAGAGAGGGGGGGCAGCTGCCAGAGGCAGAGCCGGAGAAGGGGGGACACTGTCGTTTTTATGCAGCCCTCATGCGTAATATAAAGAGGGAGGAAGCGGCTGCTGAAGCAAGGGTGTGCAAGGGTTAGCCAAGCCCTGTTACTCTGCCACCTGCTGCTGCTCCTGGGCCCCAGGAGCCCCCTCCTCTGTGATCCAGTGAGAATATGGTGTCAACAACAATGCCAGGGCTCACTGAAAACAACATGTTCAGTTGAAGCGGTGACATAATGACCTAGGGAACAGCAAGGAAGAGGCAGTGAGGCATCTGCACTGTGGATGCTAGGATTGGAGATCGGTAGCTGGGCTCGGGCCACAATGAGAGGCCTGTGGGTGGATTGAGCCAGGGAGGGGGGCCACCGAGCGCACACTGGGACTCGGGAGGGGCACTGATGGTGCCAATCACCAGATAGGGTGATCTGAACGATAGGATAGGAAACATCCGACAGACCCTGGCAAACACGAGAGGGATCCTTACCCCGGGGCTAATTAATAATGTAAGTCTCGGAGGACAGGCTGCAGCAGCAGGAGGGGGAGGAGGCTTCAGGAGGAGCCTAGTGCAAACTCACAAGCAGGGCCAGTTTCAGTGACTCACGCGCCAGCCGGCTTCAGGAAATGGTGGAGAATGGATGTTAGATAGGTGTGGCTAAGAAAAGGCTAAACTCCGCTGAAAGGAGAGCCTTACGAAGGAAACTGAAACAGAAGTGCAACGAGACATAAGCAAATAGACAGAAAAGCAATAATACCCGTACCAGGGCCAGTAAACAGGGACTGGAACCACCCACCGAAAGGCGGGACAAATGTGAAAATTAGCCACAGAAAGGAAGGGATTTTCCAAAAGCACACAAAGGAAACAATGGGAAGTGAGGGGCGTGGTCAATGTCCCTAGAGGAGATACAGCATGCCTCGCAGTGCAGCGTAGGTGCGCTGTTAGGCTCGACTTAAAAATGTATTCTCTACCCTTTGTAACTGTTCAACACAGGTGTATCACCAGCTCTAAACACCATAACTCCCAGGTGCTTTGCACTTGCTATTAATAATACTGATAATCTTCCTCATTGGTAAATGGTCTAGGTTTCTTGCAAAACTGAAAACAGACTCAATTGATCTTTGAAATTGGAACACCTTGGATTTGAGTAGGTAGCCCCAGTTTATATTAGCGGCAAAAGGGATACCTAAGCATGAAAAGTGATGCACTTTAACTATCACGGCCCCTGCGAGATGGAATCTCTTCAATTTAGAATTTCTGGGCCCAAGTTTCATAATTAATGATTTAGTTTGATTAGTTTTTAAAGAACCAGAAACACGTGTCTAGAGATCAGCACTATCTGCGCCAACTCTGGCGAAACATTCGGAAAACTTTAGTAAAGCAAGCAACATGAGACTGCATTTACCAGAATGCCAGGGGCGGACCTTGCTGGGGGGTGAAGCGGTGTGCTCCCACCGCTGTTCCTGTTTAAAAGTACTCCCGTGAGTCATTGAGCTGACGAGCTCGTGGAAGAAGCACCCGCGCGCCAGTGAGAGGTACTTGACCTGATACAATGTTTGGCAGCCTACTCAGCAAACCCCAAATTTGAAGCCTGTAATCTCTACTGATGACAGTTAAAGAACCAGAAACACGTGTCTAGAGATCAGCACTATCTGCGCCAACTCTGGCGAAACACTCGGAAAACTTTAGTAAAGCAAGCAACATGAGACTGCATTTACCAGAATGCCAGGGGCGGACCTTGCTGGGGGGTGAAGCAGTGTGCTCCCACCCCTGTTCCTGTTTAAAAGTACTCCCGTGAGTCATTGAGCTGACGAGCTCGTGGAAGAAGCACCCACGCACCAGTGAGAGGTACTTGACCTGATACAATGTTTGGCAGCCTACTCAGCAAACCCCAAATTTGAAGCCTGTAATCTCTACTGATGACGGTTAAAGAACCAGAAACACGTGTCTAGAGATCAGCACTATCTGCGCCAACTCTGGCGAAACACTCGGAAAACTTTAGTAAAGCAAGCAACATGAGACTGCATTTACCAGAATGCCAGGGGCGGACCTTGCTGGGGGTGAAGCGGTGTGCTCCCACCCCTGTTCCTGTTTAAAAGTACTCCCGTGAGTCATTGAGCTGACGAGCTCGTGGAAAAAGCACCCCCGCGCCAGTGAGAGGTACTTGACCTGATACAATGTTTGGCAGCCTACTCAGCAAACCCCAAATTTGAAGCCTGTAATCTCTACTGATGACGGTTAAAGAACCAGAAACACGTGTCTAGAGATCAGCACTATCTGCGCCAACTCTGGCAAAACACTCGGAAAACTTTAGTAAAGCAAGCAACATGAGACTGCATTTACCAGAATGCCAGGGGCTGACCTCGCTGGGCGGTGAAGCGGTGTGCTCCCACCCCTGTTCCTGTTTAAAAGTACTCCTGTGAGTCATTGAGCTGACGAGCTCGTGGAAGAAGCACCCGCGCGCCAGTGAGAGGTACTTGACCTGATACAATGTTTGGCAGCCTACTCAGCAAACCCCAAATTTGAAGCCTGTAATCTCTACTGATGACGGTTAAAGAACCAGAAACACGTGTCTAGAGATCAGCACTATCTGCGCCAAATCTGGCGAAACACTCGGAAAACTTTAGTAAAGCAAGCAACATGAGACTGCATTTACCAGAATGCCAGGGGCGGACCTCGCTGGGGGGTGAAGCGGTGTGCTCCCACCCCTGTTCCTGTTTAAAAGTACTCCCGTGAGTCATTGATCTGACGAGCTCGTGGAAGAAGCACCCGCGCGTCAGTGAGAGGTACTTGACCTGATACAATGTTTGGCAGCCTACTCAGCAAACCCCAAATTTGAAGCCTGTAATCTCTACTGATGACGGTTAAAGAACCAGAAACAATTGTCTAGAGATCAGCACTATCTGCGCCAAATCTGGCGAAACACTCGGAAAACTTTAGTAAAGCAAGCAACATGAGACTGCATTTACCAGAATGCCAGGGGCGGACCTTGCTGGGGGGTGAAGCGATGTGCTCCCACCCCTGTTCCTGTTTAAAAGTACTCCCGTGAGTCATTGAGCTGACGAGCTCGTGGAAGAAGCACACGCGCGCCAGTGAGAGGTACTTGACCTGATACAATGTTTGGCAGCCTACTCAGCAAACCCCAAATTTGAGGCCTGTAATCTCTACAGAGGACGGTTAAAGAACCAGAAACACGTGTCTAGAGATCAGCACTATCTGCGCCAACTCTGGCGAAACACTCGGATAACTTTAGTAAAGCAAGCAACATGAGACTGCATTTACCAGAATGCCAGGGGCGGACCTTGCTGGGGGGTGAAGCGGTGTGCTCCCACCCCTGTTCCTGTTTAAAAGTACTCCCGTGAGTCATTGAGCTGACGAGCTCCTGGAAGAAGCACCCGCGTGCCAGTGAGAGGTACCTGACCTGATACAATGTTTGGCAGCCTACTCAGCAAACCCCAAATTTGAAGCCTGTAATCTCTACTGATGACGGTTAAAGAACCAGAAACACGTATCTAGAGATCAGCACTATCTGCGCCAACTCTGGCGAAACACTCGGAAAACTTTAGTAAAGCAAGCAACATGAGACTGCATTTACCAGAATGCCAGGGGCGGACCTTGCTGGGGGTGAAGCGGTGTGCTCCCACCCCTGTTCCTGTTTAAAAGTACTCCCGTGAGTCATTGAGCTGACGAGCTGGTGGAAGAAGCACCCGCGCGCCAGTGAGACGTACTTGACCTGATACAATGTTTGGCAGCCTACTCAGCAAACCCCAAATTTGAAGCCTGTAATCTCTACTGATGACGGTTAAAGAACCAGAAACACGTGTCTAGAGATCAGCACTATCTGCGCCAACTCTGGCGAAACACTCGGAAAACTTTAGTAAAGCAAGCAACATGAGACTGCATTTACCACTATGCCAGGGGCGGACCTTGCTGGGGGTGAAGCGGTGTGCTCCCACCCCTGTTCCTGTTTAAAAGTACTCCAGTGAGTCATTGAGCTGACGAGCTGGTGGAAGAAGCACCCGCGCCCCAGTGAGACGTACTTGACCTGATACAATGTTTGGCAGCCTACTCAGCAAACCCCAAATTTGAAACCTGTAATCTCTACTGATGACGGTTAAAGAACCAGAAACACGTGTCTAGAGATCAGCACTATCTGCGCCAACTCTGGCGAAACACTCGGAAAACTTTAGTAAAGCAAGCAACATGAGACTGCATTTACCAGAATGCCAGGGGCGGACCTTGCTGGGGGGTGAAGCGGTGTGCTCCCACCCCTGTTCCTGTTTAAAAGTACTCCCGTGAGTCATTGAGCTGACGAGCTCGTGGAAGAAGCACTCGCGCGCCAGTGAGAGGTACTTGACCTGATACAATGTTTGGCAGCCTGCTCAGCAAACCCCAAATTTGAAGCCTGTAATCTCTACTGATGACGGTTAAAGAACCAGAAACATGTGTCTAGAGATCAGCACTATCTGCGCCAACTCTGGCGAAACAGTCGGAAAACTTTAGTAAAGCAAGCAACATGAGACTGCATTTACCAGAATGCCAGGGGCGGACCTTGCTGGGGGGTGAAGCGGTGTGCTCCCACCCCTGTTCCTGTTTAAAAGTACTCCCGTGAGTCATTGAGCTGACGAGCTCGTGGAAGAAGCACCCGCTCGCCAGTGAGATGTACTTGACCTGATACAATGTTTGACAGCCTACTCAGCAAACCCCAAATTTGAAGCCTGTAATCTCTACTGATGACGGTTAAAGAACCAGAAACACGTGTCTAGAGATCAGCACTGTCTGCGCCAACTCTGGCGAAACACTCGGAAAACTTTAGTAAAGCAAGCAACATGAGACTGCATTTACCAGAATGCCAGGGGCGGACCTTGCTGGGGGGTGAAGCGGTGTGCTCCCACCCCTGTTCCTGTTTAAAAGTACTCCCGTGAGTCATTGAGCTGACGAGCTCATGGAAGAAGCACCCGCGCGCCAGTGAGAGGTACTTGACCTGATACAATGTTTGGCAGCCTACTCAGCAAACCCCAAATTTGAAGCCTGTAATCTCTACTGATGACGGTTAAAGAACCAGAAACACGTGTCTAGAGACCAGCACTATCTGCGCCAACTCTGGCGAAACACTCGGACAACTTCAGTAAAGCATGCAACATGAGACTGCATTTACCAGAATGCCAGGGGCGGACTTTGCAGGGGGGTGAAGCGGTGTGCTCCCACCCCTGTTCCTGTTTAAAAGTACTCCCGTGAGTCATTGAGCTGACGAGCTCGTGGAAGAAGCACCCGCGCGCCAGTGAGAGGTACTTGACCTGATACAATGTTTGGCAGCCTACTCAGCAAACCCCAAATTTGAAGCCTGTAATCTCTACTGATGACGGTTAAAGAACCAGAAACACGTGTCTAGTGATCAGCACTATCTGCGCCAACTCTGGCGAAACACTCGGACAACTTCAGTAAAGCATGCAACATGAGACTGCATTTACCAGAATGCCAGGGGCGGACTTTGGAGGGGGGTGAAGCGGTGTGCTCCCACCCCTGTTCCTGTTTAAAAGTACTCCCGTGAGTCATTGAGCTGACGAGCTCCTGGAAGAAGCACCCGCGTGCCAGTGAGAGGTACTTGACCTGATACAATGTTTGGCAGCCTACTCAGCAAACCCCAAATTTGAAGCCTGTAATCTCTACTGATGACGGTTAAAGAACCAGAAACACGTATCTAGAGATCAGCACTATCTGCGCCAACTCTGGCGAAACACTCGGAAAACTTTAGTAAAGCAAGCAACATGAGACTGCATTTACCAGAATGCCAGGGGCGGACCTTCCTGGGGGGTGAAGCGGTGTGTTCCCACCCCTGTTCCTGTTTAAAAGTACTCCCGTGAGTCATTGAGCTGACGAGCTGGTGGAAGAAGCACCCGCGCGCCAGTGAGACGTACTTGACCTGATACAATGTTTGGCAGCCTACTCAGCAAACCCCAAATTTGAAGCCTGTAATCTCTACTGATGACGGTTAAAGAACCAGAAACACGTGTCTAGAGATCAGCACTATCTGCGCCAACTCTGGCGAAACACTCGGAAAACTTTAGTAAAGCAAGCAACATGAGACTGCATTTACCAGAATGCCAGGGGCGGACCTTGCTGGGGGGTGAAGCGGTGTGCTCCCACCCCTGTTCCTGTTTAAAAGTACTCCCGTGAGTCATTGAGCTGACGAGCTGGTGGAAGAAGCACCCGCGCGCCAGTGAGAGCGTACTTGACCTGATACAATGTTTGGCAGCCTACTCAGCAAACCCCAAATTTGAAGCCTGTAATCTCTACTGATGACGGTTAAAGAACCAGAAACACGTGTCTAGAGATCAGCACTATCTGTGCCAACTCTGGCGAAACACTCGGAAAACTTTAGTAAAGCAAGCAACATGAGACTGCATTTACCAGAATGCCAGGGGCGGACCTTGCTGGGGGGTGAAGCGGTGTGCTCCCACCCCTGTTCCTGTTTAAAAGTACTCCCGTGAGTCATTGAGCTGACGAGCTCGTGGAAGAAGCACCCGCGCGCCAGTGAGAGGTACTTGACCTGATACAATGTTTGGCAGCCTACTCAGCAAACCCCAAATTTGAAGCCTGTAATCTCTACTGATGACGGTTAAAGAACCAGAAACACGTGTCTAGAGATCAGCACTATCTGCGCCAACTCTGGCGAAACACTCGGAAAACTTTAGTAAAGCAAGCAACATGAGACTGCATTTACCAGAATGCCAGGGGCGGACCTTGCTGGGGGTGAAGCGGTGTGCTCCCACCCCTGTTCCTGTTTAAAAGTACTCCCGTGAGTCATTGAGCTGACGAGCTCGTGGAAGAAGCACCCGCGCGCCAGTGAGAGGTACTTGACCTGATACAATGTTTGGCAGCCTACTCAGCAAACCCCAAATTTGAAGCCTGTAATCTCTACTGATGACGGTTAAAGAACCAGAAACACGTGTCTAGAGATCAGCACTATCTGCGCCAACTCTGGCGAAACACTCGGAAAACTTTAGTAAAGCAAGCAACATGAGACTGCATTTACCAGAATGCCAGGGGCGGACCTTGCTGGGGGGTGAAGAGGTGTGCTCCCACCCCTGTTCCTGTTTAAAAGTACTCCTGTGAGTCATTGAGCTGACGAGCTCATGGAAGAAGCACCCGCGCGCCAGTGAGAGGTACTTGACCTGATACAATGTTTGGCAGCCTACTCAGCAAACCCCAAATTTGAAGCCTGTAATCTCTACTGATGACGGTTAAAGAACCAGAAACACGTGTCTAGAGATCAGCACTATCTGCGCCAACTCTGGCGAAACACTCGGAAAACTTTAGTAAAGCAAGCAACATGAGACTGCATTTACCAGAATGCCAGGGGCGGACCTTGCTGGGGGGTGAAGCGGTGTGCTCCCACCCCTGTTCCTGTTTAAAAGTACTCCCGTGAGTCATTGAGCTGACGAGCTCGTGGAAGAAGCACCCGCGCGCCAGTGAGAGGTACTTGACCTGATACAATGTTTGGCAGCCTACTCAGCAAACCCCAAATTTGAAGCCTGTAATCTCTACTGATGACGGTTAAAGAACCAGAAACACGTGTCTAGAGATCAGCACTATCTGCGCCAACTCTGGCGAAACACTCGGAAAACTTCAGTAAAGCATGCAACATGAGACTGCATTTACCAGAATGCCAGGGGCGGACTTTGGAGGGGGGTGAAGCGGTGTGCTCCCACCCCTGTTCCTCTTTAAAAGTACTCCTGTGAGTCATTGAGCTGACGAGCTCGTGGAAGAAGCACCCACGCGCCAGTGAGAGGTACTTGACCTGATACAATGTTTGGCAGCCTACTCAGCAAACCCCAAATTTGAAGCCTGTAATCTCTACTGATGACGGTTAAAGAACCAGAAACACGTGTCTAGAGATCAGCACTATCTGCGCCAACTCTGGCGAAACACTCGGAAAACTTTAGTAAAGCAAGCAACATGAGACTGCATTTACCAGAATGCCAGGGGCGGACCTTGCTGGGGGGTGAAGCGGTGTGCTCCCACCCCTGTTCCTGTTTAAAAGTACTCCCGTGAGTCATTGAGCTGACGAGCTGGTGGAAGAAGCACCCGCGCGCCAGTGAGACGTACTTGACCTGATACAATGTTTGGCAGCCTACTCAGCAAACCCCAAATTTGAAGCCTGTAATCTCTACTGATGACGGTTAAAGAACCAGAAACACGTGTCTAGAGATCAGCACTATCTGCGCCAACTCTGGCGAAACACTCGGAAAACTTTAGTAAAGCAAGCAACATGAGACTGCATTTACCAGAATGCCAGGGGCGGACCTTGCTGGGGGGTGAAGCGGTGTGCTCCCACCCCTGTTCCTGTTTAAAAGTACTCCCGTGAGTCATTGAGCTGACGAGCTCGTGGAAGAAGCACCCGCGCGCCAGTGAGAGGTACTTGACCTGATACAATGTTTGGCAGCCTACTCAGCAAACCCCAAATTTGAAGCCTGTAATCTCTACTGATGACGGTTAAAGAACCAGAAACACGTGTCTAGAGATCAGCACTATCTGCGCCAACTCTGGCGAAACACTCGGAAAACTTTAGTAAAGCAAGCAACATGAGACTGCATTTACCAGAATGCCAGGGGCGGACCTTGCTGGGGGGTGAAGCGGTGTGCTCCCACCCCTGTTCCTGTTTAAAAGTACTCCCGTGAGTCATTGAGCTGACGAGCTCGTGGAAGAAGCACCCGCGCGCCAGTGAGAGGTACTTGACCTGATACAATGTTTGGCAGCCTACTCAGCAAACCCCAAATTTGAAGCCTGTAATCTCTACTGATGACGGTTAAAGAACCAGAAACACGTGTCTAGAGATCAGCACTATCTGCGCCAACTCTGGCGAAACACTCGGAAAACTTTAGTAAAGCAAGCAACATGAGACTGCATTTACCAGAATGCCAGGGGCGGACCTTGCTGGGGGGTGAAGCGGTGTGCTCCCACCCCTGTTCCTGTTTAAAAGTACTCCCGTGAGTCATTGAGCTGACGAGCTCGTGGAAGAAGCACCCGCGCGCCAGTGAGAGGTACTTGACCTGATACAATGTTTGGCAGCCTACTCAGCAAACCCCAAATTTGAAGCCTGTAATCTCTACTGATGACGGTTAAAGAACCAGAAACACGTGTCTAGAGATCAGCACTATCTGCGCCAACTCTGGCGAAACACTCGGAAAACTTTAGTAAAGCAAGCAACATGAGACTGCATTTACCAGAATGCCAGGGGCGGACCTTGCTGGGGGGTGAAGCGGTGTGCTCCCACCCCTGTTCCTGTTTAAAAGTACTCCCGTGAGTCATTGAGCTGACGAGCTCGTGGAAGAAGCACCCGCGCGCCAGTGAGAGGTACTTGACCTGATACAATGTTTGGCAGCCTACTCAGCAAACCCCAAATTTGAAGCCTGTAATCTCTACTGATGACGGTTAAAGAACCAGAAACACGTGTCTAGAGATCAGCACTATCTGCGCCAACTCTGGCGAAACACTCGGAAAACTTTAGTAAAGCAAGCAACATGAGACTGCATTTACCAGAATGCCAGGGGCGGACCTTGCTGGGGGGTGAAGCGGTGTGCTCCCACCCCTGTTCCTGTTTAAAAGTACTCCCGTGAGTCATTGAGCTGACGAGCTCGTGGAAGAAGCACCCGCGCGCCAGTGAGAGGTACTTGACCTGATACAATGTTTGGCAGCCTACTCAGCAAACCCCAAATTTGAAGCCTGTAATCTCTACTGATGACGGTTAAAGAACCAGAAACACGTGTCTAGAGATCAGCACTATCTGCGCCAACTCTGGCGAAACACTCGGAAAACTTTAGTAAAGCAAGCAACATGAGACTGCATTTACCAGAATGCCAGGGGCGGACCTTGCTGGGGGGTGAAGCGGTGTGCTCCCACCCCTGTTCCTGTTTAAAAGTACTCCCGTGAGTCATTGAGCTGACGAGCTCGTGGAAGAAGCACCCGCGCGCCAGTGAGAGGTACTTGACCTGATACAATGTTTGGCAGCCTACTCAGCAAACCCCAAATTTGAAGCCTGTAATCTCTACTGATGACGGTTAAAGAACCAGAAACACGTGTCTAGAGATCAGCACTATCTGCGCCAACTCTGGCGAAACACTCGGAAAACTTTAGTAAAGCAAGCAACATGAGACTGCATTTACCAGAATGCCAGGGGCGGACCTTGCTGGGGGGTGAAGCGGTGTGCTCCCACCCCTGTTCCTGTTTAAAAGTACTCCCGTGAGTCATTGAGCTGACGAGCTCGTGGAAGAAGCACCCGCGCGCCAGTGAGAGGTACTTGACCTGATACAATGTTTGGCAGCCTACTCAGCAAACCCCAAATTTGAAGCCTGTAATCTCTACTGATGACGGTTAAAGAACCAGAAACACGTGTCTAGAGATCAGCACTATCTGCGCCAACTCTGGCGAAACACTCGGAAAACTTTAGTAAAGCAAGCAACATGAGACTGCATTTACCAGAATGCCAGGGGCGGACCTTGCTGGGGGGTGAAGCGGTGTGCTCCCACCCCTGTTCCTGTTTAAAAGTACTCCCGTGAGTCATTGAGCTGACGAGCTGGTGGAAGAAGCACCCGCGCGCCAGTGAGAGGTACTTGACCTGATACAATGTTTGGCAGCCTACTCAGCAAACCCCAAATTTGAAGCCTGTAATCTCTACTGATGACGGTTAAAGAACCAGAAACACGTGTCTAGAGATCAGCACTATCTGCGCCAACTCTGGCGAAACACTCGGAAAACTTTAGTAAAGCAAGCAACATGAGACTGCATTTACCAGAATGCCAGGGGCGGACCTTGCTGGGGGGTGAAGCGGTGTGCTCCCACCCCTGTTCCTGTTTAAAAGTACTCCCGTGAGTCATTGAGCTGACGAGCTCGTGGAAGAAGCACCCGCGCGCCAGTGAGAGGTACTTGACCTGATACAATGTTTGGCAGCCTACTCAGCAAACCCCAAATTTGAAGCCTGTAATCTCTACTGATGACGGTTAAAGAACCAGAAACACGTGTCTAGAGATCAGCACTATCTGCGCCAACTCTGGCGAAACACTCGGAAAACTTTAGTAAAGCAAGCAACATGAGACTGCATTTACCAGAATGCCAGGGGCGGACCTTGCTGGGGGGTGAAGCGGTGTGCTCCCACCCCTGTTCCTGTTTAAAAGTACTCCCGTGAGTCATTGAGCTGACGAGCTCGTGGAAGAAGCACCCGCGCGCCAGTGAGAGGTACTTGACCTGATACAATGTTTGGCAGCCTACTCAGCAAACCCCAAATTTGAAGCCTGTAATCTCTACTGATGACGGTTAAAGAACCAGAAACACGTGTCTAGAGATCAGCACTATCTGCGCCAACTCTGGCGAAACACTCGGAAAACTTTAGTAAAGCAAGCAACATGAGACTGCATTTACCAGAATGCCAGGGGCGGACCTTGCTGGGGGGTGAAGCGGTGTGCTCCCACCCCTGTTCCTGTTTAAAAGTACTCCCGTGAGTCATTGAGCTGACGAGCTCGTGGAAGAAGCACCCGCGCGCCAGTGAGAGGTACTTGACCTGATACAATGTTTGGCAGCCTACTCAGCAAACCCCAAATTTGAAGCCTGTAATCTCTACTGATGACGGTTAAAGAACCAGAAACACGTGTCTAGAGATCAGCACTATCTGCGCCAACTCTGGCGAAACACTCGGAAAACTTTAGTAAAGCAAGCAACATGAGACTGCATTTACCAGAATGCCAGGGGCGGACCTTGCTGGGGGGTGAAGCGGTGTGCTCCCACCCCTGTTCCTGTTTAAAAGTACTCCCGTGAGTCATTGAGCTGACGAGCTCGTGGAAGAAGCACCCGCGCGCCAGTGAGAGGTACTTGACCTGATACAATGTTTGGCAGCCTACTCAGCAAACCCCAAATTTGAAGCCTGTAATCTCTACTGATGACGGTTAAAGAACCAGAAACACGTGTCTAGAGATCAGCACTATCTGCGCCAACTCTGGCGAAACACTCGGAAAACTTTAGTAAAGCAAGCAACATGAGACTGCATTTACCAGAATGCCAGGGGCGGACCTTGCTGGGGGGTGAAGCGGTGTGCTCCCACCCCTGTTCCTGTTTAAAAGTACTCTTGTGAGTCATTGAGCTGACGAGCTCGTGGAAGAAGCACCCGCGCGCCAGTGAGAGGTACTTGACCTGATACAATGTTTGGCAGCCTACTCAGCAAACCCCAAATTTGAAGCCTGTAATCTCTACTGATGACGGTTAAAGAACCAGAAACACGTGTCTAGAGATCAGCACTATCTGCGCCAACTCTGGCGAAACACTCGGAAAACTTTAGTAAAGCAAGCAACATGAGACTGCATTTACCAGAATGCCAGGGGCGGACCTTGCTGGGGGGTGAAGCGGTGTGCTCCCACCCCTGTTCCTGTTTAAAAGTACTCCCGTGAGTCATTGAGCTGACGAGCTCGTGGAAGAAGCACCCGCGCGCCAGTGAGAGGTACTTGACCTGATACAATGTTTGGCAGCCTACTCAGCAAACCCCAAATTTGAAGCCTGTAATCTCTACTGATGACGGTTAAAGAACCAGAAACACGTGTCTAGAGATCAGCACTATCTGCGCCAACTCTGGCGAAACACTCGGAAAACTTTAGTAAAGCAAGCAACATGAGACTGCATTTACCAGAATGCCAGGGGCGGACCTTGCTGGGGGGTGAAGCGGTGTGCTCCCACCCCTGTTCCTGTTTAAAAGTACTCCCGTGAGTCATTGAGCTGACGAGCTCGTGGAAGAAGCACCCGCGCGCCAGTGAGAGGTACTTGACCTGATACAATGTTTGGCAGCCTACTCAGCAAACCCCAAATTTGAAGCCTGTAATCTCTACTGATGACGGTTAAAGAACCAGAAACACGTGTCTAGAGATCAGCACTATCTGCGCCAACTCTGGCGAAACACTCGGAAAACTTTAGTAAAGCAAGCAACATGAGACTGCATTTACCAGAATGCCAGGGGCGGACCTTGCTGGGGGTGAAGCGGTGTGCTCCCACCCCTGTTCCTGTTTAAAAGTACTCCCGTGAGTCATTGAGCTGACGAGCTCGTGGAAGAAGCACCCGCGCGCCAGTGAGAGGTACTTGACCTGATACAATGTTTGGCAGCCTACTCAGCAAACCCCAAATTTGAAGCCTGTAATCTCTACTGATGACGGTTAAAGAACCAGAAACACGTGTCTAGAGATCAGCACTATCTGCGCCAACTCTGGCGAAACACTCGGAAAACTTTAGTAAAGCAAGCAACATGAGACTGCATTTACCAGAATGCCAGGGGCGGACCTTGCTGGGGGGTGAAGCGGTGTGCTCCCACCCCTGTTCCTGTTTAAAAGTACTCCTGTGAGTCATTGAGCTGACGAGCTCGTGGAAGAAGCACCCGCGCGCCAGTGAGAGGTACTTGACCTGATACAATGTTTGGCAGCCTACTCAGCAAACCCCAAATTTGAAGCCTGTAATCTCTACTGATGACGGTTAAAGAACCAGAAACACGTGTCTAGAGATCAGCACTATCTGCGCCAACTCTGGCGAAACACTCGGAAAACTTTAGTAAAGCAAGCAACATGAGACTGCATTTACCAGAATGCCAGGGGCGGACCTTGCTGGGGGGTGAAGCGGTGTGCTCCCACCCCTGTTCCTGTTTAAAAGTACTCCCGTGAGTCATTGAGCTGACGAGCTCGTGGAAGAAGCACCCGCGCGCCAGTGAGAGGTACTTGACCTGATACAATGTTTGGCAGCCTACTCAGCAAACCCCAAATTTGAAGCCTGTAATCTCTACTGATGACGGTTAAAGAACCAGAAACACGTGTCTAGAGATCAGCACTATCTGCGCCAACTCTGGCGAAACACTCGGAAAACTTTAGTAAAGCAAGCAACATGAGACTGCATTTACCAGAATGCCAGGGGCGGACCTTGCTGGGGGGTGAAGCGGTGTGCTCCCACCCCTGTTCCTGTTTAAAAGTACTCCCGTGAGTCATTGAGCTGACGAGCTCGTGGAAGAAGCACCCGCGCGCCAGTGAGAGGTACTTGACCTGATACAATGTTTGGCAGCCTACTCAGCAAACCCCAAATTTGAAGCCTGTAATCTCTACTGATGACGGTTAAAGAACCAGAAACACGTGTCTAGAGATCAGCACTATCTGCGCCAACTCTGGCGAAACACTCGGAAAACTTTAGTAAAGCAAGCAACATGAGACTGCATTTACCAGAATGCCAGGGGCGGACCTTGCTGGGGGTGAAGCGGTGTGCTCCCACCCCTGTTCCTGTTTAAAAGTACTCCCGTGAGTCATTGAGCTGACGAGCTCGTGGAAGAAGCACCCGCGCGCCAGTGAGAGGTACTTGACCTGATACAATGTTTGGCAGCCTACTCAGCAAACCCCAAATTTGAAGCCTGTAATCTCTACTGATGACGGTTAAAGAACCAGAAACACGTGTCTAGAGATCAGCACTATCTGCGCCAACTCTGGCGAAACACTCGGAAAACTTTAGTAAAGCAAGCAACATGAGACTGCATTTACCAGAATGCCAGGGGCGGACCTTGCTGGGGGGTGAAGCGGTGTGCTCCCACCCCTGTTCCTGTTTAAAAGTACTCCCGTGAGTCATTGAGCTGACGAGCTCGTGGAAGAAGCACCCGCGCGCCAGTGAGAGGTACTTGACCTGATACAATGTTTGGCAGCCTACTCAGCAAACCCCAAATTTGAAGCCTGTAATCTCTACTGATGACGGTTAAAGAACCAGAAACACGTGTCTAGAGATCAGCACTATCTGCGCCAACTCTGGCGAAACACTCGGAAAACTTTAGTAAAGCAAGCAACATGAGACTGCATTTACCAGAATGCCAGGGGCGGACCTTGCTGGGGGGTGAAGCGGTGTGCTCCCACCCCTGTTCCTGTTTAAAAGTACTCCCGTGAGTCATTGAGCTGACGAGCTCGTGGAAGAAGCACCCGCGCGCCAGTGAGAGGTACTTGACCTGATACAATGTTTGGCAGCCTACTCAGCAAACCCCAAATTTGAAGCCTGTAATCTCTACTGATGACGGTTAAAGAACCAGAAACACGTGTCTAGAGATCAGCACTATCTGCGCCAACTCTGGCGAAACACTCGGAAAACTTTAGTAAAGCAAGCAACATGAGACTGCATTTACCAGAATGCCAGGGGCGGACCTTGCTGGGGGTGAAGCGGTGTGCTCCCACCCCTGTTCCTGTTTAAAAGTACTCCCGTGAGTCATTGAGCTGACGAGCTCGTGGAAGAAGCACCCGCGCGCCAGTGAGAGGTACTTGACCTGATACAATGTTTGGCAGCCTACTCAGCAAACCCCAAATTTGAAGCCTGTAATCTCTACTGATGACGGTTAAAGAACCAGAAACACGTGTCTAGAGATCAGCACTATCTGCGCCAACTCTGGCGAAACACTCGGAAAACTTTAGTAAAGCAAGCAACATGAGACTGCATTTACCAGAATGCCAGGGGCGGACCTTGCTGGGGGGTGAAGCGGTGTGCTCCCACCCCTGTTCCTGTTTAAAAGTACTCCCGTGAGTCATTGAGCTGACGAGCTCGTGGAAGAAGCACCCGCGCGCCAGTGAGAGGTACTTGACCTGATACAATGTTTGGCAGCCTACTCAGCAAACCCCAAATTTGAAGCCTGTAATCTCTACTGATGACGGTTAAAGAACCAGAAACACGTGTCTAGAGATCAGCACTATCTGCGCCAACTCTGGCGAAACACTCGGAAAACTTTAGTAAAGCAAGCAACATGAGACTGCATTTACCAGAATGCCAGGGGCGGACCTTGCTGGGGGGTGAAGCGGTGTGCTCCCACCCCTGTTCCTGTTTAAAAGTACTCCCGTGAGTCATTGAGCTGACGAGCTCGTGGAAGAAGCACCCGCGCGCCAGTGAGAGGTACTTGACCTGATACAATGTTTGGCAGCCTACTCAGCAAACCCCAAATTTGAAGCCTGTAATCTCTACTGATGACGGTTAAAGAACCAGAAACACGTGTCTAGAGATCAGCACTATCTGCGCCAACTCTGGCGAAACACTCGGAAAACTTTAGTAAAGCAAGCAACATGAGACTGCATTTACCAGAATGCCAGGGGCGGACCTTGCTGGGGGTGAAGCGGTGTGCTCCCACCCCTGTTCCTGTTTAAAAGTACTCCCGTGAGTCATTGAGCTGACGAGCTCGTGGAAGAAGCACCCGCGCGCCAGTGAGAGGTACTTGACCTGATACAATGTTTGGCAGCCTACTCAGCAAACCCCAAATTTGAAGCCTGTAATCTCTACTGATGACGGTTAAAGAACCAGAAACACGTGTCTAGAGATCAGCACTATCTGCGCCAACTCTGGCGAAACACTCGGAAAACTTTAGTAAAGCAAGCAACATGAGACTGCATTTACCAGAATGCCAGGGGCGGACCTTGCTGGGGGGTGAAGCGGTGTGCTCCCACCCCTGTTCCTGTTTAAAAGTACTCCCGTGAGTCATTGAGCTGACGAGCTCGTGGAAGAAGCACCCGCGCGCCAGTGAGAGGTACTTGACCTGATACAATGTTTGGCAGCCTACTCAGCAAACCCCAAATTTGAAGCCTGTAATCTCTACTGATGATGGTTAAAGACCCAGAAACACGTGTTGTAGAGATCAGCACTATCTGCGCCAACTCTGGCGAAACACTCGGAAAACTTTAGTAAAGCAAGCAACATGAGACTGCATTTACCAGAATGCCAGGGGCGGACCTTGCTGGGGGGTGAAGCGGTGTGCTCCCACCCCTGTTCCTGTTTAAAAGTACTCCCGTGAGTCATTGAGCTGACGAGCTCGTGGAAGAAGCACCCGCGCGCCAGTGAGAGGTACTTGACCTGATACAATGTTTGGCAGCCTACTCAGCAAACCCCAAATTTGAGGCCTGTAATCTCTACTGATGACGGTTAAAGAACCAGAAACACGTGTCTAGAGATCAGCACTATCTGCGCCAACTCTGGCGAAACACTCGGAAAACTTTAGTAAAGCAAGCAACATGAGACTGCATTTACCAGAATGCCAGGGGCGGACCTTGCTGGGGGGTGAAGCGGTGTGCTCCCACCCCTGTTCCTGTTTAAAAGTACTCCCGTGAGTCATTGAGCTGACGAGCTCGTGGAAGAAGCACCCGCGCGCCAGTGAGAGGTACTTGACCTGATACAATGTTTGGCAGCCTACTCAGCAAACCCCAAATTTGAAGCCTGTAATCTCTACTGATGACGGTTAAAGAACCAGAAACACGTGTCTAGAGATCAGCACTATCTGCGCCAACTCTGGCGAAACACTCGGAAAACTTTAGTAAAGCAAGCAACATGAGACTGCATTTACCAGAATGCCAGGGGCGGACCTTGCTGGGGGGTGAAGCGGTGTGCTCCCACCCCTGTTCCTGTTTAAAAGTACTCCCGTGAGTCATTGAGCTGACGAGCTCGTGGAAGAAGCACCCGCGCGCCAGTGAGAGGTACTTGACCTGATACAATGTTTGGCAGCCTACTCAGCAAACCCCAAATTTGAAGCCTGTAATCTCTACTGATGACGGTTAAAGAACCAGAAACACGTGTCTAGAGATCAGCACTATCTGCGCCAACTCTGGCGAAACACTCGGAAAACTTTAGTAAAGCAAGCAACATGAGACTGCATTTACCAGAATGCCAGGGGCGGACCTTGCTGGGGGGTGAAGCGGTGTGCTCCCACCCCTGTTCCTGTTTAAAAGTACTCCCGTGAGTCATTGAGCTGACGAGCTCGTGGAAGAAGCACCCGCGCGCCAGTGAGAGGTACTTGACCTGATACAATGTTTGGCAGCCTACTCAGCAAACCCCAAATTTGAAGCCTGTAATCTCTACTGATGACGGTTAAAGAACCAGAAACACGTGTCTAGAGATCAGCACTATCTGCGCCAACTCTGGCGAAACACTCGGAAAACTTTAGTAAAGCAAGCAACATGAGACTGCATTTACCAGAATGCCAGGGGCGGACCTTGCTGGGGGGTGAAGCGGTGTGCTCCCACCCCTGTTCCTGTTTAAAAGTACTCCCGTGAGTCATTGAGCTGACGAGCTCGTGGAAGAAGCACCCGCGCGCCAGTGAGAGGTACTTGACCTGATACAATGTTTGGCAGCCTACTCAGCAAACCCCAAATTTGAAGCCTGTAATCTCTACTGATGACGGTTAAAGAACCAGAAACACGTGTCTAGAGATCAGCACTATCTGCGCCAACTCTGGCGAAACACTCGGAAAACTTTAGTAAAGCAAGCAACATGAGACTGCATTTACCAGAATGCCAGGGGCGGACCTTGCTGGGGGGTGAAGCGGTGTGCTCCCACCCCTGTTCCTGTTTAAAAGTACTCCCGTGAGTCATTGAGCTGACGAGCTCGTGGAAGAAGCACCCGCGCGCCAGTGAGAGGTACTTGACCTGATACAATGTTTGGCAGCCTACTCAGCAAACCCCAAATTTGAAGCCTGTAATCTCTACTGATGACGGTTAAAGAACCAGAAACACGTGTCTAGAGATCAGCACTATCTGCGCCAACTCTGGCGAAACACTCGGAAAACTTTAGTAAAGCAAGCAACATGAGACTGCATTTACCAGAATGCCAGGGGCGGACCTTGCTGGGGGGTGAAGCGGTGTGCTCCCACCCCTGTTCCTGTTTAAAAGTACTCCCGTGAGTCATTGAGCTGACGAGCTCGTGGAAGAAGCACCCGCGCGCCAGTGAGAGGTACTTGACCTGATACAATGTTTGGCAGCCTACTCAGCAAACCCCAAATTTGAAGCCTGTAATCTCTACTGATGACGGTTAAAGAACCAGAAACACGTGTCTAGAGATCAGCACTATCTGCGCCAACTCTGGCGAAACACTCGGAAAACTTTAGTAAAGCAAGCAACATGAGACTGCATTTACCAGAATGCCAGGGGCGGACCTTGCTGGGGGGTGAAGCGGTGTGCTCCCACCCCTGTTCCTGTTTAAAAGTACTCCCGTGAGTCATTGAGCTGACGAGCTCGTGGAAGAAGCACCCGCGCGCCAGTGAGAGGTACTTGACCTGATACAATGTTTGGCAGCCTACTCAGCAAACCCCAAATTTGAAGCCTGTAATCTCTACTGATGACGGTTAAAGAACCAGAAACACGTGTCTAGAGATCAGCACTATCTGCGCCAACTCTGGCGAAACACTCGGAAAACTTTAGTAAAGCAAGCAACATGAGACTGCATTTACCAGAATGCCAGGGGCGGACCTTGCTGGGGGGTGAAGCGGTGTGCTCCCACCCCTGTTCCTGTTTAAAAGTACTCCCGTGAGTCATTGAGCTGACGAGCTCGTGGAAGAAGCACCCGCGCGCCAGTGAGAGGTACTTGACCTGATACAATGTTTGGCAGCCTACTCAGCAAACCCCAAATTTGAAGCCTGTAATCTCTACTGATGACGGTTAAAGAACCAGAAACACGTGTCTAGAGATCAGCACTATCTGCGCCAACTCTGGCGAAACACTCGGAAAACTTTAGTAAAGCAAGCAACATGAGACTGCATTTACCAGAATGCCAGGGGCGGACCTTGCTGGGGGGTGAAGCGGTGTGCTCCCACCCCTGTTCCTGTTTAAAAGTACTCCCGTGAGTCATTGAGCTGACGAGCTCGTGGAAGAAGCACCCGCGCGCCAGTGAGAGGTACTTGACCTGATACAATGTTTGGCAGCCTACTCAGCAAACCCCAAATTTGAAGCCTGTAATCTCTACTGATGACGGTTAAAGAACCAGAAACACGTGTCTAGAGATCAGCACTATCTGCGCCAACTCTGGCGAAACACTCGGAAAACTTTAGTAAAGCAAGCAACATGAGACTGCATTTACCAGAATGCCAGGGGCGGACCTTGCTGGGGGGTGAAGCGGTGTGCTCCCACCCCTGTTCCTGTTTAAAAGTACTCCCGTGAGTCATTGAGCTGACGAGCTCGTGGAAGAAGCACCCGCGCGCCAGTGAGAGGTACTTGACCTGATACAATGTTTGGCAGCCTACTCAGCAAACCCCAAATTTGAAGCCTGTAATCTCTACTGATGACGGTTAAAGAACCAGAAACACGTGTCTAGAGATCAGCACTATCTGCGCCAACTCTGGCGAAACACTCGGAAAACTTTAGTAAAGCAAGCAACATGAGACTGCATTTACCAGAATGCCAGGGGCGGACCTTGCTGGGGGGTGAAGCGGTGTGCTCCCACCCCTGTTCCTGTTTAAAAGTACTCCCGTGAGTCATTGAGCTGACGAGCTCGTGGAAGAAGCACCCGCGCGCCAGTGAGAGGTACTTGACCTGATACAATGTTTGGCAGCCTACTCAGCAAACCCCAAATTTGAAGCCTGTAATCTCTACTGATGACGGTTAAAGAACCAGAAACACGTGTCTAGAGATCAGCACTATCTGCGCCAACTCTGGCGAAACACTCGGAAAACTTTAGTAAAGCAAGCAACATGAGACTGCATTTACCAGAATGCCAGGGGCGGACCTTGCTGGGGGGTGAAGCGGTGTGCTCCCACCCCTGTTCCTGTTTAAAAGTACTCCCGTGAGTCATTGAGCTGACGAGCTCGTGGAAGAAGCACCCGCGCGCCAGTGAGAGGTACTTGACCTGATACAATGTTTGGCAGCCTACTCAGCAAACCCCAAATTTGAAGCCTGTAATCTCTACTGATGACGGTTAAAGAACCAGAAACACGTGTCTAGAGATCAGCACTATCTGCGCCAACTCTGGCGAAACACTCGGAAAACTTTAGTAAAGCAAGCAACATGAGACTGCATTTACCAGAATGCCAGGGGCGGACCTTGCTGGGGGGTGAAGCGGTGTGCTCCCACCCCTGTTCCTGTTTAAAAGTACTCCCGTGAGTCATTGAGCTGACGAGCTCGTGGAAGAAGCACCCGCGCGCCAGTGAGAGGTACTTGACCTGATACAATGTTTGGCAGCCTACTCAGCAAACCCCAAATTTGAAGCCTGTAATCTCTACTGATGACGGTTAAAGAACCAGAAACACGTGTCTAGAGATCAGCACTATCTGCGCCAACTCTGGCGAAACACTCGGAAAACTTTAGTAAAGCAAGCAACATGAGACTGCATTTACCAGAATGCCAGGGGCGGACCTTGCTGGGGGGTGAAGCGGTGTGCTCCCACCCCTGTTCCTGTTTAAAAGTACTCCCGTGAGTCATTGAGCTGACGAGCTCGTGGAAGAAGCACCCGCGCGCCAGTGAGAGGTACTTGACCTGATACAATGTTTGGCAGCCTACTCAGCAAACCCCAAATTTGAAGCCTGTAATCTCTACTGATGACGGTTAAAGAACCAGAAACACGTGTCTAGAGATCAGCACTATCTGCGCCAACTCTGGCGAAACACTCGGAAAACTTTAGTAAAGCAAGCAACATGAGACTGCATTTACCAGAATGCCAGGGGCGGACCTTGCTGGGGGGTGAAGCGGTGTGCTCCCACCCCTGTTCCTGTTTAAAAGTACTCCCGTGAGTCATTGAGCTGACGAGCTCGTGGAAGAAGCACCCGCGCGCCAGTGAGAGGTACTTGACCTGATACAATGTTTGGCAGCCTACTCAGCAAACCCCAAATTTGAAGCCTGTAATCTCTACTGATGACGGTTAAAGAACCAGAAACACGTGTCTAGAGATCAGCACTATCTGCGCCAACTCTGGCGAAACACTCGGAAAACTTTAGTAAAGCAAGCAACATGAGACTGCATTTACCAGAATGCCAGGGGCGGACCTTGCTGGGGGGTGAAGCGGTGTGCTCCCACCCCTGTTCCTGTTTAAAAGTACTCCCGTGAGTCATTGAGCTGACGAGCTCGTGGAAGAAGCACCCGCGCGCCAGTGAGAGGTACTTGACCTGATACAATGTTTGGCAGCCTACTCAGCAAACCCCAAATTTGAAGCCTGTAATCTCTACTGATGACGGTTAAAGAACCAGAAACACGTGTCTAGAGATCAGCACTATCTGCGCCAACTCTGGCGAAACACTCGGAAAACTTTAGTAAAGCAAGCAACATGAGACTGCATTTACCAGAATGCCAGGGGCGGACCTTGCTGGGGGGTGAAGCGGTGTGCTCCCACCCCTGTTCCTGTTTAAAAGTACTCCCGTGAGTCATTGAGCTGACGAGCTCGTGGAAGAAGCACCCGCGCGCCAGTGAGAGGTACTTGACCTGATACAATGTTTGGCAGCCTACTCAGCAAACCCCAAATTTGAAGCCTGTAATCTCTACTGATGACGGTTAAAGAACCAGAAACACGTGTCTAGAGATCAGCACTATCTGCGCCAACTCTGGCGAAACACTCGGAAAACTTTAGTAAAGCAAGCAACATGAGACTGCATTTACCAGAATGCCAGGGGCGGACCTTGCTGGGGGGTGAAGCGGTGTGCTCCCACCCCTGTTCCTGTTTAAAAGTACTCCCGTGAGTCATTGAGCTGACGAGCTGGTGGAAGAAGCACCCGCGCGCCAGTGAGACGTACTTGACCTGATACAATGTTTGGCAGCCTACTCAGCAAACCCCAAATTTGAAGCCTGTAATCTCTACTGATGACGGTTAAAGAACCAGAAACACGTGTCTAGAGATCAGCACTATCTGCGCCAACTCTGGCGAAACACTCGGAAAACTTTAGTAAAGCAAGCAACATGAGACTGCATTTACCAGAATGCCAGGGGCGGACCTTGCTGGGGGGTGAAGCGGTGTGCTCCCACCCCTGTTCCTGTTTAAAAGTACTCCCGTGAGTCATTGAGCTGACGAGCTCGTGGAAGAAGCACCCGCGCGCCAGTGAGAGGTACTTGACCTGATACAATGTTTGGCAGCCTACTCAGCAAACCCCAAATTTGAAGCCTGTAATCTCTACTGATGACGGTTAAAGAACCAGAAACACGTGTCTAGAGATCAGCACTATCTGCGCCAACTCTGGCGAAACACTCGGAAAACTTTAGTAAAGCAAGCAACATGAGACTGCATTTACCAGAATGCCAGGGGCGGACCTTGCTGGGGGGTGAAGCGGTGTGCTCCCACCCCTGTTCCTGTTTAAAAGTACTCCCGTGAGTCATTGAGCTGACGAGCTGGTGGAAGAAGCACCCGCGCGCCAGTGAGAGGTACTTGACCTGATACAATGTTTGGCAGCCTACTCAGCAAACCCCAAATTTGAAGCCTGTAATCTCTACTGATGACGGTTAAAGAACCAGAAACACGTGTCTAGAGATCAGCACTATCTGCGCCAACTCTGGCGAAACACTCGGAAAACTTTAGTAAAGCAAGCAACATGAGACTGCATTTACCAGAATGCCAGGGGCGGACCTTGCTGGGGGGTGAAGCGGTGTGCTCCCACCCCTGTTCCTGTTTAGAAGTACTCCCGTGAGTCATTGAGCTGACGAGCTCGTGGAAGAAGCACCCGCGCGCCAGTGAGATGTACTTGACCTGATACAATGTTTGGCAGCCTACTCAGCAAACCCCAAATTTGAAGCCTGTAATCTCTACTGATGACGGTTAAAGAACCAGAAACACGTGTCTAGAGATCAGCACTATCTGCGCCAACTCTGGCGAAACACTCGGAAAACTTTAGTAAAGCAAGCAACATGAGACTGCATTTACCAGAATGCCAGGGGCGGACCTTGCTGGGGGGTGAAGCGGTGTGCTCCCACCCCTGTTCCTGTTTAAAAGTACTCCCGTGAGTCATTGAGCTGACGAGCTCGTGGAAGAAGCACCCGCGCGCCAGTGAGAGGTAATTGACCTGATACAATGTTTGGAAGCCTACTCAGCAAACCCCAAATTTGAAGCCTGTAATCTCTACTGATGACGGTTAAAGAACCAGAAACACGTGTCTAGAGATCAGCACTATCTGCGCCAACTCTGGCGAAACACTCGGAAAACTTTAGTAAAGCAAGCAAAATGAGACTGCATTTACCAGAATGCCAGGGGCGGACTTTGCTGGGGGGTGAAGCGGTGTGCTCCCACCCCTGTTCCTGTTTAAAAGTACTCCCGTGAGTCATTGAGCTGACGAGCTTGTGAGAAGTTGGCCTGGCATATGCTGTCCACTAATTATAGTGGGCACCTTGCACCAGTCCAAATCGACTCTTATGGTAGGTAGGTTGAAAGACAACCTTATTGAAAGCTATCCTAGT